>APFE031357637.1:0-21255 GCA_000404065.3 Pinus taeda
AACGTAGAGGAGCTTATGTATTGTGTATGTTTTCCGCAATAGTACATGATTAGGATAATCTCCATTGAATATGTGTTAAATTATTCAAAATTTCTACAAAAATTCCTTTAATAACATCACTGAAGAAATCTTTTTCTTTTGGACTCTAGAAGAAAATAAGGATATTGAACATCTTAAAGAAGAAATGTGCCAAGTACCAGTCTTAGCTATGCCAGACTTCACAAAAACCTTTATTCTAGAATGTGATGCCTTAGGAAATGGAATTGATGATGTTTTAATGCAAGAAGGAAGACCCATTACTTTTGAAAGTCATCCAATCAAGGTAAAGTATTTACACAAACATATTTATGAGAAAGAAATGTTGGCAATACAACATGCACTAAAGCAATGATGACCTTACCTAATGGGAAGACACTTTAAGGTAAAAACGGATCATGATAGTCTTAAATACTTTTTGGAACAAAGGTTATCTTCAGAAGAGCAGCAAAAATGGGTCACAAAGATGTTGGGTTATGAATTTGAAATCATCTACCAAAAAGCGAAGAAAAATGTATTATCAGATGCACTCTCAAGAAAGGATGAGGTTGTGGAAGCATTGCTCTGTGACATTTCTATTATCGAACTTAATCGGATAAATGGAGCAAGGGATGAATGGAATAATGACGAAGAGGTGTGGAAACTCATTCAAAAGTTGCAGCAAGATCCCATTACATATGATACATTTATCTAGAAAAATTATTCATTATGGTACAAAGATCATTTATATCATTGTAAGAGTTCTCAGCTCAAACAAAAAATTATTTTCAAATTGCACACCTCCCCCTTAGGAGGGTACTTAGGTTTTTTAAAAACTTGCCACATGATCAAGAAGGAATTTTTTTGGGATAGCCTTAAATCTAATATTCAAAAGTTTGTGGCAGAATTTTTGGTTTGCTAACAAATTAAAGTTGAGACAATAAAGACCCCAAATTTTCTACAACCTTTAGTCATTCCAAGTCATCATTGGGAGGAGGTCTCAATGGATTTCATCACATGTTTACCCAAGTTTGAAGGGAAGAGTTTCATCATGGTGGTAGTTGATAGACTTACAAATTATGCACATTTGTGTGCATTAGCTCATCTTTTTAAAGCTAGTATAGTTGCTATTGCATTTATGGAAACAATTCAAAAGTTACATGGAAACCCAAAGATTATTGTAAGTGATAGAGATCCCATTTTCACTGGAAATTTTTTGACAGAATGATTTTCTTGTCTTGGTACTCAATTAGCTCATGGCTCATGTTATCATCCTCAATTTGATGGTAAAAATAATAGAGTGAAAAAACGTGTGGAAGGATATCTTCATTGCTTTGTATTTGATAAAAAAATGCAATGGGTTCAATGGTTACCCCTAGCTGAATGGTGATATAACACTTCCTTCCAGACTACAGCAACAATGTTCCCATTTATGACACTTTATGGATATCATCCAGTATCCATCACATCATCTTTAAGAGAAAAATTAAGGTTCAAAAAGTGGAAGATCATATCAAGCATCAACAACAAGTTCTCCAACTCTTAAAGGATAACCTCACTCTGGCACAAAATCGAATGAAACAACAGGAAAATCAACATCACAGTGAAAGAAGTTTTGATGTAGGTGACTGGGTATTTTTAAGGCTACAATCATACAAAAAAATGTCCCTCAAGTAAGCTAAGAAGGATAATAAATTAGCACCCAAGTACTATGGTCCTTACATAGTGTTCCAAAATATTGGTACTATGGCATACAAATTGGAGTTGCCTTCATCTTCCCAACTACACCTAGTTTTCCATGTTTCATGCCTAAAGAAGTTTATTGGTGACAAGCTTCTAGTTCAAAAAGTATTACCAGAACTTGGCAAAGAAGAAAAAATCATATTGTAGCCTAAAGTATTCATGGAAACAGAACTTGACAACTCTGGAATCTATCAATTCCAGAGTATCTTGTTAAGTGGAAGAACTTACCCGTTGAAGATTCCACATGGGAGGATGAGAATTTTACACAAAAGCATCTAAAACTACTCAAGAATTTAGGACAACACTTTTTTGAAGGAGAGGGGTATGTTAGGTCCCTACAATACTAATGTAGCCCCCTATTGTTATTCTTGTGCCCATGTAGCCTTCATATTGTGATTGTTGTGCCCCATATTTTTATTATTGTGACCTTACATTATTATTGTTACATAGGCTCTAATTATATTGTGACCCTTTAGACTCCTATATATTGAAAGGAGGCCTTGTAATTTGTATCATCGAAGAATTGTTCATTTATGTGATGTAAAGGAGGTTTCCCCCCCAAAGAGTATCATTTTCAATTCATTGATCTATTCTTTCTTCTATTTTGTGATCTAGTTTCATAACATATGCACCATTGCAATGCAATTTCTACATGTTGCTTTAGGAGTTAAAATGAGTTTCCAATGTACGATTAATAGAATTCAATCTCATACAGACTTCTAGCATTCCTTCAGTTGATACTATTATCCATGTTAGTTGGAATGAATTATCTGCATGATATATTCATCTTTAGTAATATATGTTTCAACATTTTTTATTTTTTTTTGGTAGGTAAGCACCCATGGGGATTTGAACCAGTGACCTATCACAAGGAGTGCCTTAACAATGCACCCATTCACCATCAATCCAAAGCCTCGTGGGCAATATATGTTCCAACATTCAAAAAGTTGTACTTTGCATAATAAAAATGCTAGTGTTGGTTTAATAAATTTTTGAATGAAGTGAAATGCATGATAATAATTTACTAGTGGAAGTAGTTATAGGGATATAGATATAAGTAGGATAAAGAGCCAAAAGGGGGAAGCTCTACTACTAAACAAAGAATTCTTGCCTCTTACATTATTTCATATCGGAGGAGGGTAGACCATTCTCTAATTAAATTCTTTCAATTTTCCAAGTGCCAATAAGGCATGGTATGAATGAAATCCTATCATTTAATATACTTATTGAACATTTGGAAATTGAACTTGGGAGTTGAGAAATATTACTTAGTCTAATGTCATAGATAGTTTATTATTACATTCAAACCTTAGATATATTGTGCATTACCTTGTAAGTCTCACTTTTGAGTGTTCTTTGTATATATCCATGACCACTAGTAAGCAACCTTATAGTTCACATGTTGAAGGATGGAATTCAAATGAGGCTTACTTGCATGCCTAGGAATCCTTGCAATAGAGGAAATTACACCTTGCCATAGAAATATAATTATATTTAAAATGTCATCTCATATGGTGAATGAAATTCCGCCTTGACCTAATTAGAAGTCTAGAATATGCATAATTCTTATAATTGTGATACCTAGATTTTATTTGGTTTCCTATGCCATCTTGTAAAGGATGAGCTTGTTTACCAATGCTGAGAAGATGAATCCTTGGCAGAAATCCTTTCCTTTTTGTACAATTTCCCGTGGTATGACCTTAGTATGTTATTCCTCATACTTAACTAGGATTAAATATTTGTCTTCTAGCCTTCTCTATAGCTTATGGAAGCCAAGGAGGGCCTTAAAGTAGTGTTTATGTCATAGAAACACTTAGGAAAATGTAGCTAAGTTTTAATGGGAAACTCAACAATTTTTGATGTATCACATAAAAATAAAATTAATGTAATACAACAAAAATGACCAAGTCTTAGGGATACATGTGGCACAATATCATTGGCTCATCGCATGAAAGAATTTTTTTGTGACGCGATGACACCTAACACGTGGCACAAAACCATTGGTATCACAAATGAGAAAAGATTGTGTGGTGTGATGAATTGCACCACAAAATTTTGTGTTGCGATACAAAACACCCTCAAACATATTTTGACATGTGAAACAAGGAACATAGCTACAAGGTAAATCATCACAAGTAGAAAGAGTTTCACGTGTCATACATTTAATAATGGCAAATCTGAGTGTATGCAACAAGATTTCACATGGTCAAATATTTATGTGGGAATGATGTATCACGCCGCTAAATTATTTGTGCGCAATACTTCACAAACCCAAATAATTTCAATGGTGTGACATGACAAAGAAACAATGAAAGGTAAAAGGTGAGGGTTAAAACTCATCGATGATTTGATCTGGGAGAAACGAAGAACAAGGAAAGAAGGGAAGGTAAGGAATGAGGAGTAAGATGAAGGAGCAAAGGAAAAATGTTGAATAATGAGAGAGAGAATCATGGTGAGAAAAAAAATTTGAGACATGATATGTCACAAGAAAATGGATTTTCATGCAATACATTGGAAGAAAGGAAACTTTCTTGCAACGTGATAAAAGGAAATCCTCCTTTGTCATGGAAAAATAACATTTTCCATGACATGATATTGAGAGATAAAGAACCCTCAGTGTTAGGAAAACCATTTTCTCATGTGCAATATGTTGCATGAGAAAAAAAAAATAAAAAAATTGTATGATAAGAAAGTCAAGGGAGGTGAAATACAATGCATTGAAGAAGATGGTCCTTGGTGTTTTAAGTAAAAAAAGGGAGATTCTTCCTTGAGATGCATGAGAACTGAGAGGTGTTGTACCTTAGGTGGCACATCACTATACAATGATGATGTGTCCTTGTATGGATGGTGACATAAGAGGGGAGAGAAAGTTTTAAGAAACCTTAAAAGGGGCATAACTTTATGCTTATAGCTTAGAATCAAGCAAGAGTATAGTCATTGGAAATATCTTGACAAGTAGAGTGCCTTAGTGATATTAAAAGTGCCCTTAGAACTATGCTTAAGAAGAGAATTTTTGAAATTATATTACACATAAAATGTATAGTGCTTTACAAAAATATGAGTTTTTAATACCCATGGAAAAACTTACTATGTGACTTTAATTTATTTACTGATTGGAAAAAAATTAAAAGACGTGATTGGAGTAAAAAATTATGTTGATATATTAATCATGTCAGAAATATGTTAAATGCTACATGAGATATTAACCCTTAATTGTGAAGAAAACAATTGGAGTTGACTATGCCTAGAGCATCAAAAACAAAAAAGAGAAAGAAAAACCCTCCTAATGTCATTATTTTGGATCCTTGCAAAGGGAAAGAGAAAAAAATAAAAAGGAAATTGACAGTGAAAGATACCACTGAATAATGGAGATGACTAGAGAAAAATTCCATGTGGTGGGTTTTATAACAAGGAATTGTGGGAGATAAAGATAGCTCCTTGAAAAAGATTACTAGTGGGACAAAAAGACTGGTGGAACATAAAAAAAAATTAGCAAGACACTACTAAGGGTTCAAGAGGTGAATCTGGACAATGACTGAACTGAATAGTTTTCCAGACAGCTAAGGGTGGAGCTCAGGGGGAATTGATAGAGGGTTAGTTCAAGGTAGGGACGATTGTGGGAGTCTTCAACCTATTCCTGAAAGGAACTAGATAAGTAAAAATTTGAGTACTTGGGAATGGTAGAATGTAGAAACAGAGAAATTTATTGTTAATTCTATGGGTTGATAGGTTGAAAAATAGTATATTGATAATGGTGAATGTATTTTTGTTGATTATGTTTACTAATAACTAGGAAAAAAAAAAAAAATTAATAAATCAATAAAATATCATATAAAAAATTAATAAAATAAATAAATTAAAAAAATAAAAAATAGTTGTGGTCTAGCTAACTTTGTGGTTGAAGGTACAGGGTATCTACAAGTGTTAAAACTTTGGTCTTCTTGATCCTATTGGTAAGTAGAGGAGACTTAATAGAACCTGTTAGGATTTTCTTGAGTGAACTCTACCAAAAGAAAAGAACTGGGCATGTTAACTGCTAGACAAATCTTTTCTAGATAAAGATTCAACTATGGATAGAAACCAAAAATATATAACCAAACCTACACTGACTTTGGTAAAACTCTGAAAAATTAATAAATGTGTTCCAAAAACCTATAGATTATAAAGAAAATTCTAGAGATACTTACTTATGTATATATAAGTAGACATAAATTCTCTTGTGATTTTTACCGAAATTTTTTCAATATATATATAATAAAGGGGTCAGGGTTTTGGCTTGTGAACTTGAGTAAGGCCTAGAGTGTGGCCGAATGTTGAGAGACCAGAACAAAGAATACATATGTATATACAAGGCAAAAAGATATATAATATGTATATATGCGCATGTGAAAACATTTGTAAGGCCTAAAGTGTGGGCTAGGCTTGGAGCCTTGTAAATATATAAGCTGAATGTTGAGACACCAGAACAAATAATACATATGTATATACAGGCTGAAAGATTTAGTTGTTAATATTTTTTCAAGAGTATAACATGTGTGTATGTTATAATGTATGTTGAAGTGTGTTTAATTACAAGTACAATCCTTATGTATAAATATAAGAACTAAAGGATAAAAAATATGGTGTTGGAAGGAGGACATAGAGAGACAAGAGTAAGCAAAGGAAATATAAATATAAATATAAATATAAACTCTAATGCCACATTCCCATTACAATCCCAATATAATGAACAATAGTAAGGACTTGGTATGTACATATATATTCAGACTGTGAATAATTATCCATAATGGTACAACAGAGACAACAATTAATGTTGTTTTTACGTGAGAAATGTAAATGTATAAACAAGTCAATAAGTCATGTAGAAGAATGAATTAAAGGTTTAAAGCTACTTTACCTTATAGTTAAAAAAATAAAATAAAATATTGTGCCTTCTCTATATAAATAAAGAACTTTATCTTATGTAGAAGAGGAATATGTTACAAAGTTGATGATTATTTCTAGTAAAATTATGAAGAAATGATCTTGACAACCTTATACTCTTGTGATATTTATTTAATCTATGCTATATGAGTTTCTATATAAATCGAAAAATACTAATTTTCAATCATTTTATTAGCTATATTTGTTCATTTTATATATATACTAAAAGTAAATGTGTTAACATCACTGCTATAAACCAATCAACACCTAAGATTTTGGCTTTTTTTTTATATGGACAACTAAATTCAAAACTTTCATGTGCAATGATCTTGGATTTTTGCAAAGTGGCTTTTGTACATCAACCTCAACACCTAAGATTTTGGCTTTTTTTAATATGGACAACTAAATTCAAAATTGTCATGTGCAATGATCTTGGGTTTTTGCAAAGTGGCTTTTGTACATCAGCCTCAACACCTAAGATTTTGGCTTCTTTTAATATGAACAACTAAATTCAAAATTGTCATGTGCAATGATCTTGGATTTTTGCAAAGTGGCGTTTGTACATCAGCCTCAACATGTTTGTTTAAGAAATATGAAAAAATTTAGTTGGTTAAACTAAAGCTATCTTACTAAGACAATATAATTCATTGAAGCCTTTTTCATTCTCCACTGCCATGTAACAAAGGTAAATTTAATTTTGGAATAGAGCGATCGATGATATAAGCCTTGACAAATGGATTCATCCATTAAATTACATAATTTAACTCTAGATTATAGTAATTGATGATGTCAGTTTTAATGAATGGATTCATGCATTACATTACATAATTTAATTCTGGATTATAACAATAGATGGTATGAGTTCCATTGGATGAACTCGTCAATTACATTATATTATAATAATTAAATAAATTTGATGTTATAATAACTATAAATAAATCATAAATTTTATATTTATTAATTATTAAATTATTGTGTTTTAATTTAGATTTATTAAATTAATTATATGAATTTTAATGATGATACATTTATTATTTTGCATCATAATAATTAAATATAACTGATATGATTATTATTAATTATAATAATTATAAAATTCTTATCATGTAAAATTACAAATTTTATATTTAATTAATTCATTAAAAATGACTGTGTATATTTCATATTCTAGTATTTTCGTAATGTCTTGCAAATAGATTTACATAATTATTTTAGATATGTAATTTAATATAAGGTTATATAAGGTTATGTTGAGTTTTCTTGTAAAAATATATTTTTCTCATATTTCTCTTCATTGTTCTTTGATGCACATGAAAAGGAAGAGTCATCAAGAAGATGTCACTTGAGGTGTTACATTGTGACAATAAGGTCTACCCAAGCTAGAAATCTATTACCATGGCCCTTGAAAAAAATAAGAAATCTCAGTCTAGCAATATATCTTATTTACAAAAAAAAAAAACTCATTATTCACCTTGATCTACCTTATACCCATCTTAGCCCATTTTTCCACATCTTCTTTAACCCTAGGAATCTTCACCATTATTTTCTCAAATATTTACTTATAATATTCATTTGTAACATATAATATTCAACTAAAACTTTGTAATGTCAGTTTAGACTCAAGAATACTTATCTTAATCTAGCTTGTAAATATAGTTTTTCCTATTTTAACTACTTATTTGTAATAAGCTTGATCAATTTTACAAGACTATCCAAGCTTACAAAGATATTTATAGCTTTAACCAAACAATAAACAATTTTTTAACCCATTCTACCCATACTTGTAGTCATTTTCAACATTCTTCAACCTCGTGTCACATTTCATTTCCCTCAATACTTTGACCCAAGCAATCAATCTAGTGTTTGTAATATTTTTGTGGAAGTCCATTCTACCCTCATATCACTAAAAGAAATAGATTACACCTCATAAAAGGCATAAATGATATTAGAATTGTCATTTCTAACAAAATAAATTAATCTCATTTACGACAATAAAATGTTATTCAAAGAACTAGCTTTCCCCTCTTTTGCTATCAACAAGGAAGATATTTTGTGCATTAAGATATGTCAACATAAAGAAATGCATGGAAGATTATTACACTAATCAATCTCTTACACGTCACAACAATGATATTCAAAAGAAAGTGAGTGGTTTAAGACAATTATTAAAGAGTATCCTGGTCTTTTCTATATATATTCAACATAATTAATATAGATATATTTTAAATATAGATTCATTAGGTATAAAGAGAGATAAAAACCTTAAATGTGTAAATATTTTTGAAAACATAAGCATTATGAGAATTGTGCACTCCATCACTCTCTTGATGTTTCATATATATCTAGAGCATGAAACAAATTCTTAAGAAAATATTATACCACATATATAATCTCCTATTGTCAATGATCATGTTCACATAATGCAAAGAGAATCATTGGTGTGTTTCCCATTATCGCTATTATGAGACAATGAAATAAGGACAAAGCAAACAAATCATACATCCTCATGCTCAAAATTTGTAATATGTAATTGTTACCCAACAACTTGGAATCCATTGGTCTCACTACCTTGACACTTACATACTTTATCATGTATGTCAATTGGTTCTATTGAGGAACCCCATGCAACTTCCCAGGGAATTGAGGAGCATGTTAGCCTCATCTATAATCTCTCATTTTGTGGTTAGGTTGATTTACCAACACAAAAGTTATTAATTTTGTGGAATTAAATTGTTATATCTTTGTTAGTTATTTCATTACGTATTATTTATAATTATGTAATAAATTGTAATTAATGCATAAAATAATGTTGTAGAAATCAATCATAAACACAATAATAATAATAATAATTACCTTAAAAACCCATTTTGGGAAAACTTGCAAGACATGATATCCTTATTTATTTTTTAATGTTCACAAATTATTATGAAAGGGAGCTTCACACTTTTTAAAATAGATTTTGTGTAACATTACTCTTTGGTTATGTCTTGCATATTGTTTTTTAGCTTAAAGATGATTTTTGTACCTTGAGGATAGGCTAAAAATCCCCTTCATCCTTTTGTTCTAGGATCATATTTCTTACCTTGTGTCCTTGGTTCTTCTACTACTACAACCTCAACTTCGCAAGTTTTCTAGATTCTCAAAGACAACTCTATCAATTCCACTCTTTGTTTGAGCTCCAATGGCCTATTTACTATCTTCCTTTGTTAGTTTTCTTCCCCTTTGAAGGCCAAATTGATTTTTTTAACTAGTATGGGTTCCTTCTCCTCCCCAAAGGCCAAGCATCTCAAGAATTATTAGTTCACATAGGCAGCCTACCCTTTTTATTTCACATAACAACCTTTCAGGGCTTATTCCATATTTCCACATGGTTTCCTTTGATTAGCCATCAAATGGCCATATGGTCATGATTTTATGCATGCCCCTCTCTATTAGGTCAGAATGTAGAGGTGTCACCCCTCAACTTAATGTCACCATTATTTTATGCAAGAGAGGGATCTTTATCTGATTAACCACATGGAAACCTCTAATTGCAAAGATATTCTATCATGCAAGGCCATTTTATTATATGAGAATTTTCTTTGCATTGAAGGTTAGTTGAGTCCATGGCTCTGCATGCCTTTCCTTTGTGGAGTGTAAAGTTTGAAACAGGCTCCACTTTGACTCCTCCTTTCCTCCACGTGCCAAAAGTTCCACACGGCTTTTTTACTAGCCTTGCTCCACAATCTTTTCTTTTATTTTCTATGTAGAGTGTTGGGTCTCCAAAATGCCATCTTTATCGTCCTCTTCTCATTCACTTTTAATCATATTCCACTATCTTATAACATTACATTAAGACCAATTTTATGATTATATATGGGTTTAGATTTATTATTTTCCAGATTATTTATTTGATTATTTTGAGTGGATTTATGATTAAATATTAGAAAAATAACATGTTTTCACTTATATTTGAAAGTTGGATGAGTTTTGTGATGTTTGTAGGCATATTTCAAGACTCTAGCAAAGTCATATTTGACCATTGAGCCTAAAATTCAAATTACATCTTCAATCCTTGAAGATTTGAGGAAGAATTGAGATAATGATTTAAGCACATTTGATGTAGAAGAACCATGAAATTTTTTATAAGATTTCTTATCAAATATTTTATAGATTTGTGAAAGGATATGTAGAGATATTACTTGCTAGATATTAACTCATGGTTGTAATCACGTGAGACATTTGTGGATCTAGGAGAGATTTGTGGATCTACATTTATTAATTAGTTATCTTAATTTTTGTATAAATACAAGTTCCTTATTCATTCAAAGGGGGGGAACTCCTAGAGAATAATTCCAAACTACGATACAATAAAACATATTTAATAAGCTATTGTGTTATTTAGTTTCAAGTTTTATATTCTTGTTTTGTTGTAAGATGTAGTTTTATAATTCATGTAGCTTATGTTAGTTTTCTTTTGTTTTAAATTAGTTTTTCTTAGATTAGTAGTAGCACTTTTCTTAGTGTTTCATGTGTGACCCTTTAACACTTGATCAAAGATGGTGATATAGATTAGTAGTAGTTTTCAAGCAGTCAACTTTTGATGCATCTTTTGGGAAAACTAAGAAATATCTCGAGAAGCAAAAACATGGGTTTTGTGAATATTGATCCCATTTAGGTGACACTCAATAATTTCTTCAAAAAAGTGCATGATTTTGGAGATATTCATGGATATTTCAAATGTATCTTCCAAGATTTCATTTTGTGGACAACAAATATAACTATAGAAAAAAATTGAATTGTCCATCAAATTAATAAGGAGATCACTCATGTTTAAGAATCAATCTAGTTTCTGAAGTCATCGCTATTCTCTAAAAATTCTCTAATCTTTTCAATTAATAAGTAATTTACATTACAGTGATCACTTAGGATTTGATTTATTTACTTGTTATAAATACTTTGTTTCCAGGTTTCTAATTGTCACTTCATTGTTTTCCCGATTACAATCAAACACTTAAGAAATACAAAAAATACAAAATGTTTACATTCTAAAGTATTCTCATTTGTTCATCCAAAATAATTTCTCTCTTATTTGTGCTTTCACATTTGTTTTTGCTTCACATTCATACTTACATAATAGGATTTGCACAACATTTCTACTTCGAGTTCATTGCCTTCTCAAATGACATATCTCAATACTTTTTTAGATTAGAATAGTTTCTCAATGCTTTCAGATTTCAATATTTTCATAAATCAATATTTTATCACGATTCCATAGATTAATTTTACGTTACTTCTTAAATTAAAATTCATGTTTTCATATATTAGAGTTGTTTCTTTCATAGAATAGTTTTGAATGCCTTCATAACTAGATTTCCTTTCTTTCATAAATAGACTTTCCTGCTTTCATTAGATAATATTTCCACTCTTTCCTAGAAGTAAATTTCATACCTCCATAATTTAATTGTTTAATATTTCTTAGAGAGTTTATTTCTTTCATAATTTATAATTATATTATTTATTAGAGTAAAAGTTACATGGTTTCATAGATTAGATGTGTATACTTTTCTAGATTGGTATTTCATTTCATGTCATTTTGTTTACTTTCAGAGAGTAGAACTTTCTTTCATTGCAATTTATTTCCATTAGAATTGAAAGTTAAACTCCTTGCATATATTGTGTTGTATACTTCACAAGTCTACATACCTAGACTGATAATTTAATGTAACGAATTTTAAGACATAATTAAATTGACTAAAAATTTGGACGCCATTGTCGTGGAAGTATACACACGATTTAGCTTTCAGTTTAGATTTTTCTCTTTAATTTACGTAACTTTGGAAAGGATAAATGGTAAGATGAGAGGTAATAACTTGTGCATCACATTGTGAGGTTTCTCCTAGCCTTGTTGAATTTCATCTCATTTTTAGTTGCATCCATTTTTAGTTGCATAAGTTCAATTTCATTCATTTTAGAGTGCGTTCTAGAGGTAGATTAATTAGAGGACAAAACTCAAGAAATTAAATTACACAATCACCTACCATCTCCATTGGATCAGGTGGTGCAGTAATAACCACATCATCATCCACATCATAAATTCCTACTTTTGCAGGTAGAAGAACACTACCTCCTGGAAGTGGAAGGGGTGGCAGAGGAGGTAAAAGAAATGGATGGAAATGATGACAACAAATGATATCTTTTTGGATTTCCCATTCATGATACTAATATAAATGTTAAAATGAAGAACATTTCTCCATTTCTACTTCTGAACTTCCATGGGATGAAATCAAAAGAATACAAAACCTTTCTTTTTTAATTTGAAATACTTTGTATATCTTATAATTACTTTTTAGATACTCAAAAATTGAAATTGTTTCCATCAACATTGAAGGATAGAACTCTTAAATGGTTCATGGTTTTATGGACTAATTCAATAAGATCATGGGATGTCATGAAAAGGATATTTCTAGAAACATATAAAGACTATTGTATACATCATGATCTTAAAGATGAAATCTTTAAACCAAATCAAAAAGAAGATGAGAGTCTTGAGGATATGGTATAGATAGTTAAGTATAATGTTAAGAGGGAAAAATTGCATAAATCAAGATTTGATACATTTAAAACCCTATTACTTAAACAAATTAGAGATGAGAGGATTGATCTCCCTAATCTCATGGGTAAAGGAAATGTTTCTTAATTATCATTCGAATATATTTGTGAATTGTGGAAGCACATATCAAGAGGAAGGGAAAAGTATGGTAGAAGTCCCCGATATCCAACCTTGGCAAGAGTAAATAAATTAGCGTTGGGATCAATAAGTCGAGTTGAAATTGAAATTTTGCTTGATAATTTTAAATCAAGTATTCTTGGTAATTTAAGTGAATGGATTGATATGCTAAGATGAAAAACAAGAAAAAGTTGATAATGTTGCTTTGTTTATATTTTTCCATAAATGTAGAAACAAACATGCTTTATGTGAATTTCCACTTGATAACATTAAAATTTGTGTCATTTGTGCATAATCACATGTGGCAAAGGATTGTCCATCATTACCAGGATTTAAATAACTTTACTAAGAAGATAGTGGAGCAAATAATGAACTAGAGAACTATGTTTTGTAGCTCCAAAAATACCTTGGTAGCTCCGTTAACCAAGTATGATGCAAGATCCTAATTCACAATTTCAAGTTTATGCACAATAATCTCAAAATAATTGGAACACACCTTTTATTTGGCAACCTTGGCCATCCAAACCTCAACCTCAATATCAATCTCAGTAAGGAGGTTGGCAAGGATCTTAAGGAAGAAATCTACAATATTACCCATCTTTCCCACAATATCCTCAGTATCTTCATTTCCAATCTCAACACTATCCACCTCCACCACAACCTTTATTACACCCACATTTGACTTTTGATCGAAATTTCTCATTGCCACCTACAAAATCACTTCAAAGACCCAATCAAATGCTTGCACAACTGCTTCCAAACCCCAAAAATAGAATACCTTAGCCCACTTACAATGTTTAGGTACAAAGTTTTCAAACAACTCCTCTTGATCTAAATTATATTCATCTTAGATGAGGAAGAGTCTTGAAAAAAAATCTCTTGTTGTCA
Source organism: Pinus taeda (assembly GCA_000404065.3). Taxonomy (NCBI): domain Eukaryota; kingdom Viridiplantae; phylum Streptophyta; class Pinopsida; order Pinales; family Pinaceae; genus Pinus; species Pinus taeda. Next base: position 14,279 of record APFE031357637.1, read on the forward strand.
TTGAAGAACAACATCTCGAAGAAGAAGACCAGAGAAGACTAAATAATCATGGACCACATCTGATGGAGATCATCCATTAAAACCTGAGATCAAGGAATTTCTACTATGCCTATCATCAAACCCTTTATGCATCCAAGAGATCAACCATCCTATAGTAGAAGAGTTGAATATCATGGTAGAATAAGACATAGAGAATGATGCAAGTGAGTAAGTGAACCAAGGGCATCATATCTATATTGAATTTTGGTTCCAAACAATCGTTAATCTAGAGCAACACTCTCTTCTTCAACATTTCTTGACATCATCTCAATCAAAGCAGTTGATCTCTCATATTCTAGTATATATTAAAGCATATCTTTCAAACTTGCATATGATTTTATTATCATTCTATTACGTGCATGGCTCCATTGGAATTATTCCTACACATGAAAGAGACTTTTTTTTTCAAGTAGAGTAGGACAAAGAGAAAAAAAGGGAACTATTGTTAATTCTAGTTTACTAGCGCAATTGGACACAAGCTTTGCTTGAAAACCATGCAACTGGCAAGCAAATTTCTTAGTAAGTTATGCAAATTCATATTGGTTTCAACCTTTTATTATGGTTCTTCAACTCATTTTTGGTTCTATGCTCTAGTTCACTAATATGGGATTCCTTAAAGCCCACCTTCCAACGAATCGTGTCCCATCAACTTCAACACTTTATCTAGGACCAATATCATATATTATTTTGAGCTCCTTAGAGATTGCGTACATTTATGGAAATCCTCCTTGCTGACAACAACCGGAATAAAACAATGTCTCTTGATTGTCAAATCTTACAAGTGACTCAACTTCAACACATTCATTTGTACTTGTCAAGATGCACTCTTGTACCTTGACACTCATATACATTATTAGTGAGTTATCTTGCATTCGTTAATGATTGACATTAGTGGTCAACAATCTAATGAATTCTTTCTATATTTGACTTCAACTAAATCCATTCACATATAGACTGCATTGTACTAATCGAGGTTATGTGTGGAGATTATATGGTTTTAGTAGGTTACAAAAATGTTCCAATAAATTAAGATTCAGTTCCTACTTCTAGTAATAAGAAGATATAAAGGTTTAAATATAAGATTTCATCCTCTATTGTAGTATACCTAGGGGGGATAGTATAGTGTACAGAGGGAAGCACCCAAGGGAATAATGTAATAATGGGATGGGCCATAGTAATAAATAAAGTGGTTAACCCGTATCATGTAAGAGACCACAAGTAGTTAGCAATAATGTAATAAGCCCATGGTATTAGATAGATGGTATTGAGGGAACCATGGTAATGACCCATGGTAATTTGTATGTATGAGGCCTATATAGAGGCTAGAGACTCCCCATTGAGAGATGTCAAGGATTATTGTATGAACAGGCATATGGCTTGTGGAGTGTTCTCCTTCCTTAAGGAGTGAATATATGGTGTTGCCTTACCTTAAGGGTTTGATATTAATAAAGTGAAACATTGCTATCTATATTCAGATCTGGTTATTTCTTGGGTATATTTGCATTATCATATATTTTCTGATCAAATCTATAACAAGTGGTATCAAAGCACTTTCTTGGGCAAAGCAGAGAATTTTTTTATTTTCGCGGGAACTTTTTGGGGCGGTGAGTTTGCAGATCAGATCTATACATTCTAGTGCAAAATTTACAAAATCTAATTGCAGATCTAGGTTCCTTGCGAAAAATACCCAATTTGAAAAAAATAAAAATTGGCCGAATTGAAGTCCGGATGAAGGAGATATCGCTGATTTAAAAATCAGTTGTGTTGCAAACATTTTTCGGGGTGGCGAGTTTGCAGATCAGATCTGTACGTTCTAATTCAACATGCAGAATCTAATTGTAGATATGGGTTCTTTGTGAAAAAATATCCAATCTCAAAAAAAAAAATTAGTGAATTGGAGTCCTCATGAGGGAGATATCGCTGATTTAAAATCAACTCTTTTTCCATAATTTTTTGTGACGACGGTACAGTTGCAGTGCGAACCTAAAATTCCAGTGCATAGATCGGGATTTCTATCAATGGGAAGATGAAAAATGGTTGTTCCATTTCCAAAAACAGGTCATAATAGGGATTCTGAGAAATGTTGACTAAATTGTGACAATTTCAAATTTTCGCCAAGTGAATTTTTTTCTCAAAATCCTCTTCATGGCGGTTCTATATTTTACAGGAAAATTTAATGGTCCTACTATTGAAGAATACATAAAAGAAAAAAAGTCATTATGGGAAAAACATTGGAAATTTTGGGTAGTGGCTAGTTTTACAAATGAGGCGGCCACATGGTGGGAATTACTTAACAAAAAACAAGTGTTCCAACCTGCTCGATGAAGAATTTGAAAAATTCCTTTTAGACAGATGGTCTCATGCTAGAAAACAAGATAATGAGAAACATGTGGGGTTATTTTCTACTAGTATCTGCTTATTACAGGTTCATGGATATATTCAAAAGAAGAAGATCATTGTGTCTATAAATCCTAGTTGCAAGCAAAATCTTATAAATGTCAATTTGGCAAAAAAATTGCAAGTTCCAGCAAAACAAATGGAGCACACATAGGTTAATAATGAGGAGGTGCAAGTTTATAAAGATTTGAAGATTTTTATGGACAAGTATGTATTGCATTCTAATTTTTACGCTTCAGATATGGATAATGTGGATGTTGTTTTGGGCTACCCTTGGATGGAATCGGTGGGTACTATCAATATTAATGTGCAGAAGAAATTCATGAAGCTTTGGTATAAAAAGAAGAAAATTACATTGCAGGATATTTCCATTAAGACCCAAGCAAAAACTATGGAGGCAGAAACACAAAGCTCTAATGACACTAACACATCAAATGATGAGCCTTTGATGGTCGACAATCAAACACAAACATCAAACCAGGTACCAGAAAAACAAGTAGTGTGCAAGAAGGCTGAAGCAGAAAATGTTACAGGTACTGATACATCAGATGAGGACTCAGTAGTTGAAGTAATATTGGAAGATAAGAAACAACAGCAGGCACCACAACATGTACCAGACACCATTTAGGCTCCATTAAGTGGTGAATTAAAGAAAGATACATCGTTGGTTAAAACTTCAACATATCACCACCCACATCACCCCACAAGAAAACAACCAATAAGATGGCAACGAATTAGACACAAGGACAACCACCCCTACATGACAGATAGAGAGGGGTGACTATCCACCTACTACATATCAACACAGAAGAGCCGCTAGGGTCAACTTCCATCTCAAGTGAGCAAGGCACCAGCTAGATCGAGGGTTCACCTTTCTCTAGGATGTCTAGATGCACGTGCATGGTACCAGTGGGCTACTCTTTTGAGTAGATCTTATTATTTGTGTTCTTCTTATGCTTCAGGGGTGAAACATGTTTAAGGGGGGTGGAATGCAGTATACCTAGGGGGGATAGTATATGGTATAGAGGGAGGTACCCAAGGGAATAATGTGATAATGGGATGGGCCATAGTAATAAATAAAGTGGTTAACTCGTATCATGTAAGGGACCACAAGTAGTTAACAATAATGTAATAAGCCATGGTATTAGATAGATGGTATTGAGGGAACCATGGTAATGACCCATGGTATTGTATGTATGAGGCCTATATAGAGGCTAGAGACTCCCCATTGAGAGATGTCAAGGATTATTTTATGAACGGGTGTATGGCTTGTGGAGTGTTCTCCTTCCTTAAGGAGTGAATGTATGGCGTTGCCCTACCTTAAGGGTTTGATATTAATAAAGTGAAGCATTTCTATCTATATTCAGATCTGGTTATTTCTTAGGTATATTTGCATTATCATATATGAATTATTTCTATGTTCGACTTCAACTAAATCTATTCACATATAGACTGCATTGTACTAATCGAGGTTATGTGTGGAGATTATATGGTTTTAGTAGGTTACAAAAGTGTTCCAATAAATTAAGATTCATTTCCTACTTCTAGTAATAAGAAGATATAAAGGTTTAAATTTAAGATTTCATCCTCTATTCATACAACTATGAGAAAAGAAGAAGCAAATCAAATACTTTCACTTCACATTCAATGATCAAAAGTAACAACCACAATCTCCTAGGTGCATAGTGTTTGGTAACTTAATTGTTCTTAATTTACTTTATTAATTGTCAACCAGGATTCCTGTACTTGTGAAATGTATCTGCACTATATATGCTAGGATTCTTCTTGTGAACTAATTGCTTCTAGAAATGAAATAGTAGTATGGACATAAATTGGAGAGTAATTATGCACATGTTCTTTCATTCTAAAGTTGTATTAAATCCTAATTAACTGAATTAAAAACTTCTTCTTTGCAGAAAAATGAAAATCCACCTTAAGTTGTAGAATTCAAAACTTCCTTCTATGAAATTAAAACGCTGAATATATATATATAATATATATATTATATATATATATATATATATATATATATATATATATATATATATATATATATTGTAGAAATCAAAACATTCTACAATAACTTGAAAAATAGGAAACTCTTATGCTAAATTGCAGTAAAGAAACCATAGATTAATTGTAGGAAGGAGAAATTGCCATAAAAAGATCTACTTACAGAAAACAAAACAAAAATCTTTACAACTTTGAGAATGATACTTGTGTGCGTATTTATCCTCCAAAGATTGCTTCATTAACAATTAAGGAATCAATTAAAACTATGAAATGATCCATTGATGGAAACAAGATGCATTCGATAACTGAAATCGTTTTAATGTTTTTTTTTCTATTTATGAGTACTCTACAACAAAATGGAAACAATTAGAAATGTAACTATAATGGAAAACAAATTCTTAAAAGAAATGATAATGCAGGAAATAAAACAAAACTTATGAATAAGACCTCACAACTCACAGGGGGCCCTCCCGAAGTGCAGGTTTGATTAGTGCTCAAAAGCTTCTTTACGCGTGCATTTGAAAACAACAGTGATTTGTATTATAAAACAGAGTATCAGTCTTCTCCACAAAAGAACTATAAACTTAGTAATAAAAACCTTATGTTTCTTGTCTCGCTTATAAAATTTATACAAATTATAAAATTACTTTGAAAGATTTTTAATCCATTATGCTATGAATCATTTCGACACCTACGAGACCAAGTTATCTTAGAGTTCAATCTCTTTATGACTTGCTATTGAAAAACCAAGTCATAGGAGATTGTATCTCAATCTACAATCTTAACAGTTAATCCAATCTTCATTCTCGCTCGCTTGATGTTTGTTATTTTTCCACTACATGTGTTTGATTGCTACACGGAGTTCCCAGATTTGAATTTACCTTTGACTTCAAGATTTCTTTAACCTACATATCTTGCCAAGTGATGTCAGTAGGTGGCTATCCATCTGAAAGCCATTTGTTACCTTTTGATAGTCTTTTTCCCTTTACTGGAATGTTACAACTTGTCTCACAATGGATTCTGCTGCAGGAACAAATATCACCTGCAGAATGTTTGTAATTCTGTAGTTGTAAGAATATTTTCATCATAATTCATTAAGAAGCAAAGATTCTAATTATGGATGAAGAATACCTTTTCGAGAGTTTACCTTGACCTTAAACATGTTTTGTTTTCTATAAAATGGTGATAAGAAGGTGAAAGAAGATGAAAGAAGAGGGAAAAATGGATAGTAAAAAAGAATTCCAGACTTCAACATTCCCCCACACCAAAGGTTTTGCATGTCCTCATGCACCAAAATTTGAAAAACTGGTTCTTCATTTCTCCTTTAGTGAATGATCTCTAATGCCTATGAAAGTACATCCAAGATAGTATTCTCTTTCTTATTTTCAATTCCAAACATGGTCCTTGGTTTCTTCATTATAATTCTTCCTTGTAATCCTTTGACCCTATTTTTAAAGAAACTTATTTTTGAGTTTAAGTTTCTTATTATTTTTGTACCAATGACAGAGATGTAGAAGTATATTGTCATTCTGAGTTTTGTGTATCTCATTCTGAACCTTTGTTACTTCCCTTTCCTGGATTAGATATTTATTAAGAACCTCTAGCTCACATATATCTTGTTTTATATTTCCTTCAATTATGTGTTCATGTTCTACATTTTTTTTGTTGAAGTTTCTCCCATTTCTTATTGAGAAAATTTTTCCTTTTGTTGTGCTTTTTTCTCTAGAGATTCCACATAGTCATTGATTTCTTGCTAGACCGGAACAATTACTCGAGTTTGTCTTGTTGGGTTGACTATGTGACGTGGTGTATTATACCCTTATTCTTCTTCAATATCAATCGTCTCCAGTGACTAAGTATTTGTAATTTTCGAAATCCTTTTGCTTCTCCTTAATTTTACCTTTGGACTTCCAATGTTTTGCTTCTTTTCTCCGTTATCCTCTTTTCTCTTATTTTCTTCAGGTACTTGCTAACTTGCGTTGGCTTTCTTCCTTCTAAGGTTTTGTTTCTCATCCTTATGTTTAAATTTTTCAAGATATTGGGATAGTGGAGTATTGTCTTCGAATGGGTCCTCTAGAGTTTCAGTCATAATTTCCCCTTGAATTTCCTCTTCAACTCTTTTCTTTTCAGGGATAGGGTTTGATTGTATTCTACTTATTCTAACCCTATTGTTTGGTTTCTACTCTGGAGCTTCTACAAAGTGATTTCTTACTAAGAAATCTTGTCAATTATCTCCTCAGGTTTGCAAATGTGCCTCCATACATAATCTTAATGAGTCCATGATGGTATAGAGACTTATCGATGGACTTGGATATGTTGAACGACATTTTATTTAAAATTTGAAGTAGGAAGTAAAACAGATTGATTTCAAACCCATCAACGAAATGCATCATAATGTAGGTTTTAACCCCGTACAGAAATTACCTGCATACGAATTCTAAAACACAGAAAATAAATAATGCGAGAGAATAACACATAAAACACATATACACAGAGATTTTCCCCTGGATCCCAAAACTGGGACTACC
>APFE031357639.1:0-59297 GCA_000404065.3 Pinus taeda
TATTAATTATATTAATAGAGATTAATAAACCAAAGGTCCAATAATATATAATTAATAGAGATTAATAAACTGAAGGTCGATAATATTATAAACTCAATAGATTAATATTATAAACCCTGTTGGAAATAATAATCCCAACTACCGCAATAAACAACCTGACAGTAGCCATACTTGTGAGACATATTTTGCAGGGTGCATTTCTCTTTGAAGATGGAAGGACGGAAGCCATATTTGAGCCATTCTGAAACACAGCAAAGAATTTAAAGCAGTCAATATATGGACAAGCATTCATTCAGAGGCTATTGCCCAAGCTCTAGAAACACCCGTGCAATTTTGATCACACTCAACAATAACATCATATTAATTTTTCTCTGTCATGAATTAAATGTAAAATTGTATGTTGAGTTAAATATGAATGTAAAAATTCATTTTGACAGGTTAGAGAGTAAGAGAGTTGGAAAAAAAAGAGTGCAAGTTTGTAAGGAAAAAATCATGGAACAAATTTTGGTGGGCACGTGAAAACAACAGTTAGTGTATTTTACTGTGTGTTATTTTGCATGAAATTTTTGTTTTTACTTGGTGAATGAGCTGCAACCTCATATGAATGTATTTTCATGTTTTAGATTTCAATACTAAGTTTTTATTGTATTGCTTCAACCATATCTTGTTTATCTTTGAGTTTGTGTAATAGCTCTACGAAATTCACGCCGCGAAATCCAAGTCTATGAAATAGCTCCACGTGCGCGAAGGTAGCTGGGTGAAATCAGCTCCCGGTTGCGCGAAGCTATCTGCGCGCGAAAGTAGCTTCGCCAAAATTATAACTCTCTGCCCCTTTGCGAAAAGTAAATTTCCTAAATATTTCTAACATGGTATGAGAGGGGGTTAAATATTGTTAGTGTAAAAACAAGCATTTCTAACATGGTATTTCTAACATGGTATCAGAGGGGGTTAAATATTGTTAGTGTAAAAACAAGCGTGTTTTTACTAGCAGTAAGAATTGTTTTGAGGGCAGACTGTTTTTAGCATATTTACCACCAAGTAGAAAGTTTTTTTTACGCTCAGAAATGGTAACATCAAGCATAAGCTTGACTAATCCTCAAATAACTCAATTTAATGGTAAAATTATGATTATTGGGCTATTACAATGAAGGTCCTGTTTTCTTCTAAGACATTTGGGAAGTTGGTTAATGGGTAGAGAGACGTGTATTTGTTTCCTGCCCAAGATAGAATCAAGTCCTAGTACCCTGCTAAATGATGGTTCAACATGGATTCTACTTCCTGGAACCAGATCTCTCTTTTTTAGATCTGGGTTGAGGACAGATCTCTATGATATCACACCCTCAATAGGGAGATCCTTTAATACCCTAAAGGGTACCTTTTGGGGTATTAGCTTTGTGATGCAACATCATACAATGCCTTATCTCAACAAGAAAAATATGTGATAAGGGACAAGAGGAAGAAGGATTCAAAAGTCCTGTTTTATATTTTCCAAGCAGTTCATGAAAGTATTTTCCCAAGGGTTGCAGCAGCAACGAAGTCCAAGCAAGCATGGGACACCCTCTAGACAGCCTACCAAGGCATGGAAAAATTCAAGACATCAAAGCTGCAAATGTTAAGGAGAAATTTTGAAACACTTTGTATGAAAGAGTTTGAAAATATAGACTTGTTTTTTACACATATAAGTGGGTTGGTTACTCAAATCAGGCCTCATGGTGAGATACTTGAGGAAAGAAGAATAGTTGAGAAATTTTTGATAAGTTTTCCAGCAAGGTTTGAAGCCATTGTTGTGGCCATAGAAGAGACAAAGGATCTCTCACAGTTCTTAGTGGATGAACTTAATGCATCATTGATTTCTCATGAACATAGATTGAATAGAGCAGCAAGCTCTTCATTGGAGCATTCCTTCAAGACACAAGTATCGTTTGGTCAAGGATGAGGCAGAGGAAAATAATATGCTAGAGGAAGAGGAAGAAGCCCACACAGAGGTGGAAGAAGCAGCCCTTCAAGCTCAAATGGAAGAGGCAGCAATCAAAATCCAAGTCAAGGCCCAAGCCAAAATCAAGCACAAGGTCAGAGGTATGATAAATCTCAAGTTCAATGTCATTACTGTAAGAAGTATGGTCATTATGCAAATGAATGTAAAAGAAGCAATATGATATTAGTAACAAACCAAGTGTAAATTTCACAAGAGAAAATCAGAACCATGATAGCATGTGTTTTAGCTTGTAATGTAGCACAAAAAAAACAAAGTGATATATGGTATCTAGATTTAGGGTGTAGCAACCACATGTCAGGAAACATAGAAATGTTTTCTGATCTAGATGAAAGTGTGAAATCTGAAGTGACATTAGGGATTGATAGAAAGTATCTATCATGGGAAAAGGAAGAGTTAATATCCTAACAAAGAATGGGGAGAATAAATACATCTCAGATGTTTACTTTGTCCTCGGTCTAAAACATAATCTCATGAGCATTGGATAACTCATGCAAAAGGGATACAATGTCTTCTTTAAGAATGATGTATGCACAATTTTGGATAGGCCTCCAAGCAGATAGTTGATTGCAAAGGTTCAGATGACAAGCAATAGAATGTTTCTCTTAAAAATAATATCAGATTTGCAGAAAGAAGGTGCACAAGCACAACTCTCAGTGAACTCAGCAAAAAGAGGCAGTTGTCATACAAGTAAACTTTCAAGCAAAGGTAAAATATGAAGACTGGTTATGGCATTTGAGATTTGGACACCTCAACTTTGGGGGTTTGAATTTGCTGCATAGGAAAGACATGGTGAAGGGTTTACCACTCATAGAAAAACCAGACAACATATGTGAAGGATGTATCTTGGGCAAGCAACATAGAGAGACATTTCTAGCAGGAAAGTCAATGAGGGAAAAGGCACCTTTGGAGATTGTCCACTCAGATTTATGTGGACCAATGCAGACACCATCAATTGGTGGCAGTCACTATGTATTGACCTTCATAGATGACTACACAAGGAAGACATGGGTCTTTCTACTAAAATAGAAAAGTGAAGTGTTTGAGCACTTTCGACAATACAAGGCTCTTGTTGAGAAGCAAAGCGGACATTACATCAAAATACTTAGGACTGACAGAGGTGGAGAATACATCTCAAATGATTTCCTTCGTTTTTGTAGGGAGCATGGAATTCATAAGCAATTTACAACAAGATATACGCTGCAACAAAATGGTGTGGCAAAAAGAAAGAATAGGACCATTATGGAAATGGCAAGGAGTATGTTGAAGGCAAAGCATTTGCCAAATGATTATTGGGTTGAATCTGTCGCTTGTGTAGCGTATATCTTCAATAGATGTCCAACCAGAAGTGTCTAGAACATAGTTCCTGAAGAAGCATGGAGTGGAAGAAAGCATAGTGTGACTCACATTAGAATTTTTGGATGTGTGGCTTATGCACATGTCCCGGATGAGTTGAGAAAGAAGTTGGACAACAAGGGGGAGAAATGCATATTTGTTGGATATAGTGATGAGTCTAAGGCATACAAACTCTACAATCCATTAACCAAGAAAGTCATAATCAACAGAGATGTGCAGTTCGTAGAAGAGGAAGCATCGGATGGAAGTTTAGAAGAGACAGTCAATGTCAAAGCATGTATACCACATGAGGACAAAGAGGAATTAACAGCAGCAAGTAATTCCTCAACAGTGACTCCCTCTACTCCTATTCAAGCACAACAAAGCAGGCAGTAAGCACGCCATCAACAAATAATAGGATAGTTTTGTGTAGCCAAGCAAGTGCTTCTCCAAGAACATTGTGAAGCGCGACACCAAGTGACATGTGAAGCCCATCTTCAACAAGCACAAGTAGACCAAAATTCAGAAATTTAAATGAAATTTATGAGCATGATGAAGTTGATAGTAGCGTAGGTCTGAATTCCTTATTTGCATTATTTTGTCATGTACATGATCCAATCCACTTTGAATATGTAGTCAAAGAAGAAAAATGGGTTGCGGAAATGGAGGAAGAAATAGAAGCAATAGAAAGGAATGACACATGGGAGTTAGTGAGCCTTTCGAAAGGAAAACATGTCATTGGAGTGAAGTGGATCTATAAGACCAAAAGCAATATTGAGGGAAAGATTGAAAGGAACAAAGAAAGACTAGTTGTCAAAGGATACAAGCAGCTGCATGGAAGAGATTACACGGAGACGTTCTCGCCAGTCGCGGGTATGGAGACAATGCGCATAGTTGTGGCGATTGTCGTGCAACATAAATGGACAGTGTATCAGATGGACGTAAAATCAACGTTCTTGAATGGAGCGCTGAAAGAGGAAGTGTATGTTGCGCAACCGCCTGCTTATGAGGTTGAAGGCCAAGAAGACAAAGTGTATCGATTGAGGAAAGCTCTTTATGGATTGAAGCAAGCACCGCGTGCATGGTACAGTAGGATAGATGCCTACTTTTTGGACAATGGTTTTGACAAATGTGACGGTGAGCCTACTCTCTACATCAAAGAGAGCGAAGGTAAGATTCTCATTATCGTCTTATATGTAGATGATTTGATTTTTATAGGCAGTGATGATTTCCTCATCATTGATTTCAAACAAGTCATGAAGAGTGAATTTGAAATGACTGACTTGGGGTTGTTAAGATATTTTTTGGGCATAGAAGTGAAGCAAATGGAAAATGGCATTTTTATCTCTTAAGTGAAGTATGTGGCAAACATTTTGGAGAGGTTTAAAATGTAGAACAACAATTCCGCACCAACTCCAACTGTCATAGGGTTGAAGTTGAGCAAAGAAGATTCCAGGAGCAATGTCAATCTGACATTATACAAAAGCATGATTGGCTGCTTGATGTATTTGACTGCCACTAGACCAGATATAATGTATGCAGTAAGTTTGGTGTCAAGGTTCATGGAGACACCCAAGGAGACACATTGGCAAGCAGTGAAAAGGATTCTGAGGTATGTCAATGGGAAAAATAGTATGGCGTTTTGTACACAACAATAAGTGATTTCAGACTGGTTGGTTACACTAACAATGATTAAGTAGGCAATGTCGATGACAGAAAGAGCACGTCAGGATATGTTTTTCATTTGGGTCCTGGAGCCATTTCATGGACCTCCAAGAAGCAGTCAATAGTATCACTGTCAACAACAGAAGTCGAATATGTCGCAGCAACAACAACAGCATGTGAGGCAGTTTGGATGAGAAGGATGTTGAGGGATCTTTGTCATGACCAAGAGGAAGCGACAACTATTTTCTGCGACAACACCTCAACAATTGCATTGTCAAAGAATTCTGTCTTCCACAAGAGGACCAAGCATATTGATGCTAAATATAATTCTATTAGAGAGTTGATTAACAATGATGAAATTGTGTTGCAGCACTGTAGGTCACAGGAACAATTTGCTGACATCTTCACAAAGCCATTGGCATGTGAAAGTTTTGTTTATCTTAGAAACTATTTGGGAATTGTTAATGGCGCAATTGTGATTAAGGTGAAGTGTTGGAAATAATAATCCCAACCACCGCAATAAACAACCACCGCAATAAACAGCCTGACAGCAGCTATACTTGTCAGACGTATTTTTGCAGGTTGGGTTTCTGTTTGAAGATGGAACGGCTGAAGCCAGACGTGAACCATTCTGAAACTCAACAAGGAATTTAAAGCAGTCAATGTACTTTGGTAAATAGATATGGGCAAGCATTCATTCAGAGACTATTGCCCACACTCCAGAAACACCTATGCGATTTTGATCACACTCAATAACCACATCATATTAATTTCGCTCTATCATGAATTAAATGTAAAATTGTATGTTGAGTTAAATATGAATGTAAAAATTCATTTTGATAGGTTAGAGAGTAAGAGAGTTGGAAAAAAAAGAGTGCAAGTCTCTGAGGAGAAAATGGTGGAGCAAATTTTGGGGGGCACGTGAAAACAACAGTTACTGTATTTTACTGTCTGTTATTTCGCATGAAATTTTTGTTTTTACTTGGTGAATGAGCCGCAACCTCATATGAATGTATTTCATGTTTTAGAATTCAATACTAAGTTTTTATTGTGTTGCTCCAACCTTATCTTGTTTATCTTTGAGTCTGTGTAATAGCTCCACGAACTCCAGGTCTACGAAATCCAAGTCTGTGAAATAGCTCCATGGTGCACGAAGGTAACTGCATGAAATTAGCTCCGCGGTGTGCGAAAGTAGCTTTGGGAAAATCATAACCCTCTGCCCCTCCGTGAAAATTAATTTTCCTAAATATTTCTAACAAACCCTAAGGGAACAATATTAAACCCTAAGATTTATATTGTAAGCACAAATCATTATAAACTTTAGCATTAATATTATAAATCCAAGAGATTAAAAACCTTAGGATTAATATTATAAACCCTACAATTATAAACCTTAAGATTATAAACCTAAGGGATTAATATTTGAAATCCAAGGGACTAATATATAAACCCTATGATTATAAGCCTTAAGAGAATATTAGACCTTAAGATTAATAAAAAAATAAGCCCTTGGGAATAATAGACCCAATGGGTTAATATTATAAACGCAAGGGATAAATATTATAAACCTTTAGCATTAGTAAATCCAATAGATTAATAAACCTAAAGGATTAATATTATAAACCCTAAAATTATAAAATTCAATATTATAAACCCTAGTATTAAAAATCCAACATTTGAAACCCTTACACTAGATGCGATATTATAAATCCAATATTAAAAACCCCAATATTATAAACTCAAAGGATTGATATTATAAACCCAAGGGGAAATAAACTCAAGGAATTAATATTATAGACCCAAGATTATAAACCATAGTGTCAGATCCAAGATTAGTATTATAAACCCTACTATTATAAACCAAAGGAATTAATTTTATAAATGCGATAATTTGACATTGGTATTAATCACCTAAATATGAATATAAATATTTATAATTAAAAAATTTAAAAAATATACAATATTGATATTAAAAATGAATACTCCTAAAATTAAATATTATTATTATTAAATATTGATTATCAATAATTACTATAATTATTGTTCGTAAAAGGGATAAATATTATAAACCAAATGGATTGATACTATAAACCCAAAGATGAATATTATAAAACAAAGGGATTATTCATATTAAAAACCAAACATATTTAAAACCCAATGGATTAATATTAAAAGCCTAAGGCAATAATAAACACAATGATTGATATTATAAACATTGGGGATTATGAACACAAGCGATCAATAAACCCAAGGGATTAACATTATAAACCCAAGGGATTAATAACCCCAACTAATTTTTAATATTAGAAACCCAAGGGATTAATATTATAAACCCAAGGGATTAATGAAGTCAACTAATTATTAGCATTATAAACTGAAAGGATTAATAAAATCAACATATTAATATTATAAACCCAAGGGATTTATATTAAACTTTATGATTAATATATAAACCCTATCATAATATTATACCATAAGAATATGAACCTTCATATTAATAAACCCTAGGGATTGATATTATAAACCCAAGGTATATAAACCTTAAGGTAAATATTATAAACCCTAAAACAAGCATGGTTGACCATGATTGATTTTCATATTGACACAATATTTGTCACAATGCAATGTTGGACCATGGTTGATTGTGATTGATTTTCATATTGAAAGAATCATTGTTACAATGTGACATTGGACCATGGTTGACCATGATTGACCAAGGTTGGTTTTAGTATTGACAATATTTGTCACAATGCGATGTTGGACCATGGTTGACATAACATTAAACTTTAAGTTTAATATCAAATCCAAGGAACATAAACGCTAGGATCAATAAACCGAAGGGATTAATATTATAAACCCAAGGGGCTATAAACTAAAGGGATTAATATTATAAACCATAGGCTTAATATTAAACCCTTAGAATATAAACCCTATGATTAATATTGGAGACACTAGGATCAATATTATAAACCTAAGAGATTAATAAATCCATTGGATTAATATTAAAAACCGAGGGGATTATAAATCCAATGGAATAACATTAAAGCCTACGATTAATATTAAATCCTAGGACTGTAAACTATAAGATTAATATTATAAACATCAGGATTAATATTATAAACCCAAGAGATTCATATTATAAATCCAACGAATTTATAAACCTAATGGTTTAATATTATAAACTAAATTGATTATAATCCGAGGGGAATAATTTTAAACGCAAGGGATTAATATTATAAACCTAAGGGAATAATTTTAAGCCCATGGGATTTTAAATCCAAGGGGATAATATTAAACCCTAGGAATATAAACTCTAAAACTAATAAACCCAAGGGATTAATATTGTAAACCCTAAGCTTAATATTAAACCCTAAGAATGTAAACCCTAGGAATTTATAAACATAAGGGATTAATATTATAATTTCAATGGATTATAAACCAAGAGGAATAATTTTTAAACCCAGGGGAATAATTTTTAAACCCAAGGGATTAATATTATAAACCTAAGGGAATAATTTTAAACCCAAGGGAGTAATATTGTAAACCCTAGGCTTGATATTAAACCCTAGGAATATAAACCATATGATTAATATTGTAAACCCTAAGAATTTATATTATAAACCCAATGGATTATAAGCCTAAGGGATTTATATTAAACCTTAGGATTAATATATAAACCCTATCATAATATTCTACCCTAGGAATATGAACCCTTAGATAAATAAACCCAACGGATTGATATTATAAACACAAGGCATTAATATTAAAACACTAAGGGATTAATATTAAAAACCCAAAGAATTTTAAATACAAGGGAATAACATTAAAACTTAGGATTAATATTAAATCCTAGGAATATAAACCCTAATATTAATAAACCTAAGGGATTAATAATATAAACCAAATGGGGTTTAAACTAAAAGGATTAATATTAAGCCCTAAGATTAATATTATGATCCATAGATTAATATTGAACTTGTTGACACCTAATCATTGGGATTCTGTGAAGACTTGTAAATAATGTAAATAGTAAATAATGGAAAATGAAGAGTCATCAGGAGGTGAAGCCTAAGAGTCACTCCCTCATATATATAACCATGAGTAATCTTAATGAATACACATAATTCATTTGTGGAGTTACCTCCTCGCCTAACATGGTATCAGAGCCAACTCTCAAAATTATCTTTTGTGTAACTCATGGGATCAATTTTCTACCATATTTTGTCCCTCTGTTCTCTACCGCTCTCTCCGATCTTTGTCATACTGTCCCTATGGTATTTTTTTAATTACTATTGTATTATAGTTTCACTATCCGTTGTGGCCTGAACGCACCATGACCCAAGAATTAAAGAATAGATGTCCATATAATGCTACTAGAAACAAGACTCCTTATGAAATGTGCTATGGACACATTCCTTCAGTAAAGCATCTCAAGGCCTTTGGTTCCACCTATTATGCCTTGATACCAAAGGTACATAGAAACAAACTTGGTGCAAGGAGTCGTAAGTGTATCTTCTTGGGGTATTCAAATACCTTCAAAGCATAAAATCTCTGTGATGAAGTTAATAAAAGGTTTGTTGTATCTAGAGATGTAATCTTTCTTGAATATCCCAAAGATGACAATGTTATTGAGCGAAAAATTGATTGCTTAGATAGATTCGGACATGAAAAATCATTTCAAGAATTTGATAATCAGATTCCACATCTTGAAGGGGGGATTTCTATATTAGATCAATATGTGGAATCTTCTTCTGAAGCACTCTCTCCCCCACATGAAACTCCAACTACTGATGATACTTTAAGTGATGTGATTGACATAATTGGGAGACTCAATCTTGATTCAGTCCCAACTCTGTCAACTGAGAAACCTAGACCATCTCAGAAAGGTCCCCCACAGTGGCTGACAAAGACACTTGAAAGTGTTCATCTTGATGAGGTTGGAAAGACAAGAACAAGAAATTCAACCAGGCAAAATGGAGGTGATGTAGATGATTCTAATTCACCTATTGATATGGATGTTTCTTATGATTGTGAACTGAATTTGTCTACAGATTTTGAACCAACTTCTTTCAAAGAAGCCACTTCTCATGATGAATGGAAAAAAGTGATGCAAAAGGAGTATGATGCCTTCATAAAGAATGGCACTTGGAAGTTGGTTGATCCTCCACTGGGAGCCAAACCAATTGGTTGCAAGTGGGTCTACAAGAACAAGTATAAATTTGATGGCTCACTTGACAAGAATAAAGCCAGGCTTGTGGGAAATAATTTTGCACATAAGGAAGGGGTCAATTATGAGGAGACTTTTCCCCCATAGAAAAATGGGCTACCATTCAGACACTCATTCCTTTAGAAACTCAGAACAGTTGGAAAGTCCATCAAATGGATGTAGAAACTACTTTCTTGAATGGAGATCTAAAAGAAAATGTTTTTATGTCCCAGCTAGAAGGATTTGTTGTGAAGGGACATGAACATAAAGTATGCAAACTTGTGAAATCCTTGTATGGCTTCAAGTAAGCACTGCGAGCCTTGTATGAAAATTTAATTGAGCATATTCTGAAACTCAACTTCAAACATTATGATCTTAATGATGCAACTTCATTTGTCAATAAAGTTGGGAAAATAGTTCTATATATTTTGGTATATGTAGATGATATTGTGATGACAAGGAATAATTAGAGCTACATTTCATCCATAAAAAGGAATTGAGGAAAGGTTTTGAAATGACTGACTTGGGCTATGTTCACTACTATCTTGGTATTGAAGTAACTCAACATCTGGAGTCTATATTCCTCTCTCAAAAGAAGTATAATGGAGATATTTTGAACAGGTGTGGCATTGCTGAGTACAATTCTCTGACTACTCCAACAGAAAAAAACTTAAAGCTCACATCCATTGAAGAAAAAGAATTTGAGGATGCAACAAAGTATAGACAACTTGTAGGAAGACTAAATTCCCTGACTACTACCAGACCATACATTTTGTTTGTTGTTGGAATCCTCTCCAGGTTTATGCAAAATCCTTGTGAGGGACATTGGTCTGATGCAAAAAGAGTTCTAAACTACTTGAAGGGAACCCAAGACGTTGGACTCAAGTATACATAGGTGGACGACTTCATCTTGATTGGATACTCTGATTCAGACTTCGATGAGGACAAAGAAACTAGGGTATCTACTTTAGGTTATGCTATGAGTCTTGGATCAGGAGTTGACTCCTGGAGATCACACAAACAATCAGTTCCAGTAGATTCCACAACAGAGGAAGAATATGTGGCAGCAGCTAAGGCAATAAAAGAAATTATATGGCTCAAGAAACTTCTAGAAGATTTGCAGGCAAAACAAGTACATTCAACTCCACTCATTATTGACAACACCTCTGCAATAAAGTTGGCCAAGAACCCAAAGTTCCATGATTGAACCAACCACATCAATACAAAATACCATATGATTCGACATCATGTTGAGGCCAAGACAATCCATCTATGCCATTGTTCCACTAATGAGTAGATTGCAAACAACTTCACCAAAGCTCTTGGAAGAGAAAATTTTGAAAGATTCAGAACGATGCTTGGACTCACCAACATACATTCAGATTAAGGGGGGGAATGTTCACACCTAATCATTGGGATTGGGTGAACACTTGTAAATAATGTAAATAGTAAATAATGGAAAATGAAGAGTCATCGGGAGGTGAAGCCCAAGAGTCACTCCCTCATGTATATAACCATGAATAATCTTAATGAATAAACATAATTCATTTGAGGAGTTACCTCTTGGACTGAGAGAACCTTCACAATATAAACCCTATGATTAGTATTAGAAACCCTAGGATCAATATTATAAACCTAAGAGATTAATAAACACATCGTATTAATATTAAAAACCAGAAGGATTATAAACCCAAGAGAATAGCATTAGAGCCTAGGATTAATATTAAACCCTAGGAATATAAACTCTAAGATTAATATTATAAACCCAAGGGATTAATATTATAAATCCAAGGGAATAATATTAAACCCTAGGATGAATATTAAACCCTAGAAATATAAACCCTAAAACTAATATACCCAAGGGATTAATCTTGTAAACCCTAGGCTAAATATTCAACCATATGATTAATATTATAAACCCGAAGAATTTATATTATAAACCCAATGGATTATAAACCCTAAAACAAATGTGGTTGACCATGATTGATTTCTATATTGAGACAATATTTGTCACAATGTAATGTTGGACCATGCTTGGCCATGAATCATTTTGATATTGAAAGAATCATTGTCATAATGTGACGTTGGACCATGGTTGACCATGATTGACCATGGTCAATTTTAATATTAACAATCTTTGTCACAATGTGACATTGGACCACAGTTGACATAACATTAAACCTTAGGTTTAATATTAAATCCTAGGAACATAGGCACTAATTTTGATAAACTGAACGAATTAATATTATAAACCCAAGGGGTTAAAAACTAAAGGGATTAATATTAAACCCTAAGATTAATATTATAAACCAAAGGGATTAAAAACTAAAGAGATTAATATTAGACCCTAAGATTAATATTATAAACCATAGGTTTAATATTAAACCCTTAGAATATAAACCCTATGATTAATATTAGAAACCTTAGGATCAATATTATAAATCTAAGAGATTAGTAAACCCATTGGATTAATATTAAAAACCAAAGGGATTATATACCTAATGGAATAACATTAGAGCCTATGATTAATATTAAATCCTAGGAATAAAAACCCTAAGATTAATGTTTTTTTCTTTCTAAGTTACTAATTCTATTAATGAAAAAAAGATATCATACACTGAGGCCTTAGCCTATACTTAACCATGCCAAAGTAATGGAAACAACCAGCAAAGTCTAGATCTGAACTGCCCAGAAGGGAAACCAGTCTGTAACAGAAAAGCGTTCAGAGGATTAGCTTGCTGCCCACGCAGGGGAAACCAGCAAAGCATCCAGTTTGTTATCATTATATCTAATGAGACAAAAAAAACCAACTAAAGAGCCAAAAACTCATAGTTTTTTCACCGAAACCCCATTGAAACAAAAAAATAAAAAACAGAGTCCCAAAAAACCTGAGACACGTAGCATGCTGAGTGGCAGACTGTGTGGCGGACGCGTGGCGCGCTGAGTGGTAGCAAGGCGGCAAACAATGAGACGAACACGCGGCATCAAGGTGGCAAACTAGGGACGTGGTAGAGGCGGAGGGTGTTCCTCCACGATGAAGCACTTGTACTCCTCCATGTCACCACCTGCCAGAAGCGAGGTCTGCGTGTTTCCAGCCTACATTGCCATGTGTTCTTCCTCGACGAGACAACAGTAAGGGTCCATTACCTCATTTTTATGCTGAGCCTCATTCACCTCCTTCCCTGCACGTCTTGTCTTCTGCTCCTAGTTCCGCTCCCCTGCTCCTTGGATGCTCGTCTGAGCTGGTTCCGTTATGCTTTGGTGTGGCTACACCCTACTATGGTGCGCCCACCATTAGCAATGTCTGAGACCCCAATTGCCCTGGTGCTGCCACCCCCCGTCGTTCCTTGCTCCTCAATTACGTTGGTACGTCTACCAACCTCTGTGGCCTGCTCCTCAGTGATCTGCTCCACCTCCTGAAAGAGAATGGTTATGGTGGCCATGATGAGGGGCTTGTTTAGGGTGGAGTGGAAGGTGAATTGGGCATTCTGGGAATGTAGTTGAGGAAGGAGTGGAGTGCCTCTAGGAGACAAGGTATAAATGGAAGGAAAGCTACTGGGAGGTGAGGCAGAGGCCACCGAGTGGAGGAGACCTCTTCCACTATGTGTATTTGGGTAACGTCTAGGGATTTGATCAGCCAGAGAGGAAGTGGTATCCAAAGCAGGAGAGTGTTGGGGGCGACTCAGGCTCCCTCAACTCCCGCCACTACGGCTACGCATACGGTGTCGCACCATACTATTTGCAGGCATATGCGAATTTCTTCCGAAATTGGGCACAATGGGGTGCAACGACACAATTGAGCTTGTGGACTGCTCAACAGAGGGATGAGCAACTAGGGTCGAAGGGAAGATAAAATGACAATCCAGGCTATGGGTGAAGTGGATGCCCGAGCCGAAATCAATGCAACAAAGGAGGTGGCAGCGTTTCCCAGTGGTTGTGCGGGAGCTGGGTACAGTTTTGGCTTGAGGGTAGAGGCATTGCAGTGGCAGAGGTTGCAGAGGTTGATGGGTAGAAGTAGAGGTGAAATTGTCCTGAGAATTCATGCTTGCACTGAGCCGAGGTTGATGGCAGTTAACAGATTGGAGGCAGCACTCGCATAAGGTGCATTTATGGTGATTGCAAATGCCATTTTTGGACCACTGTGCCAACTTGCAGGAGGCCATGTGGTCTCGCCACCCGCCAACCCAGTTGGCTGCCACCTTACTATCCTTGATTGTCACCTGCATCCGAGAGATGGGCGTCCTTGTGCACTAGGTCAATGAAAGCTTGTAATTGAGATTCGTCATTTAGAATGTTGATTGTGCCAAAATGTAGTACTTGATCCTATTCAACTCCTATATTTTCCAAGAGATCGGCTACCTTGTTGTTGTCCCTTTTGACATGAATAAATGTGGTTGCTCTCCTGTTTTTCATCCATTGCTCTATTAGTTCAAGCCTGGCCACTAGTATCCAACTTTTAGCAACTCTCGAAGCAGTGCTTCCTTGTTGTATTTGAGTGACCATATTTATTAGAATTTGGGAGTCTCCCTCTATTACGATGGGATGAGAATTATGTTGGTGTGCTAAGTTGATACCTTGCCATAGTCCTTCCATTTCTGCGAAATTCTTCGTGTCCCAACCAATGGAGCCAAAGTATATTAGAAAAGGTCGGCCTTCATGATCTCTGAATATGCCGCCATGTCTTTCTTTACTTGGGTTTCCCTTGGAGGCCCCATCAAAATTTAGTTTTATCACCTTTTTGGTGGGGGGGGGGGGATTCCAATGTGAGAGTTGCTTGGTGATAGTGCTTAGTCTATTGGGATCAAGTTGTGCCTGCTGGAGCTTGAAGTTCCAATTTTCCCATATGCTTTGTTCCTGTGCCTAGGTGGGAAAGTCCTCAGAACTCCACTATTGGAGAGCTAGAGTTTCCTGAATATTCTAACATAAGTTGGTCCATATGATCTCTAAAGTAGTTCTTTGGTTTTTGAAAATTATTTTGCTTCTTTCCTTCCAAATTGTCCAAAAAATGAAGCCCGACAGAATTGTCCATAGCTTATTAAGAATTTTGCTGTTATATGGCTCTGGAGTCTAGTTGCGAATGGTGCCCTTTATATCCCTTACGATTCTGCATTGTTGCTGACAGCAGAAAGTAATTTTTTCCCATAATTGGTTAGCCATGTGGCAGGAATTCATGAGGTGATGAATATTTTCTTCATGATTTTGACAATTAGGATAGTAGGAGGGTCCCTGGAATCCTCTCTTGATTAAGTTGTCCCAAGTGAGAATTCTTTGATGATATAGCAGCCATGTGAAAGTAGAGATTTTTGGCCATATCCTTGTAGTCCATATGCAATTCCAAGCAGGATCAACTAGTTCCTGTGTTTAGAGCATCAGCTGGTAGGCTTCTTTTGTTGTGTATACTCCTTTTGGTGTATATCCCCATCTTAGAACATCTTTTCCAGTACTGCATATCATTCTTTTGCTGGTGAGTTCTTTGTGTAGCTCCAAGTTATAGGCTTCAGTTTCTTGCTCTGTTATCTGTGCAGTAGGTTTCCATTGCCTAAAGCATTAATTGGTACTGTGAGTCCAGAATTGTGCTACATGGTCAGTCTGGTTGATGTTGTTTCCATTGTGATTTGTGTAGGGTAGAATTTATGCAATTTTTGGTCTATGTTCCCAAGAATCCATCCAGAAATGTGCAGTTATCCCTTCACGTATCTCCCAAAAGCTGTGCCTTTGGATGATCTCTCTGTGATGTTTTACCGCATTCTAGATTAGAGATCCTGTAGTCGTCGTAGTGATTCTTATCAGCTCTTGTTGTGGACGATTTTTTGCACATTTTGCAGTCCAAAGTTGTGCCCATGGCTTCTATAGGCTTGAAACCCATTGCCACCATATTCGTGCTCCCATTAATGTGTTGCTATGTTGTGGGTCACATAATCCTAAACCTCCCTATTTTTTTGGTGTGCAAACTGTGTCCCATTTTACTAGCACCCATTTTTTGTTTTGCCCTGTGGTTCCCCATAAGAAGTTGTGTTGCAGAGTTTTGATTTTTTTTAGCACCCATTTTAGCATATCAAGAACCGAGAAGAGATAAATGGGCATGGATTGTAAGACTGCCTTTATTAGGACGAGCCTGCTTGCCATGTTGAGAGTTCTGTATGTCCATGACGATAGGTGGCTTTCAATTTTCTCAATGAGTTGTTGCCAGGATGTATGCTTTAAGCCTGATTCTATCAATGGAGCACCCAAATAATGAGATGGGAGTTTGGCTTGAGAGAATCCAATGATTCTGGCTATGATTCTTTGAGTGGCTACAGGAGTGTGGAAAAAGAATATTTGTGATTTGGCAGTATTTATAGTGGTTCCAGAGGCTTTTGAAAAAGTTTCTAGAAGAGCTTTGTAGGTGCGAGCTTCACTTATAGAGGGGTGTCCAAAAAGCATATTGTCATCAACAAATTGTTGATGTGTGATTGTAGAGGTTCCATGGACAGAGATGCCTCTAAGGTCATGAGATTGAACAGCCTGCTTTATAAGACAACCCAGACCTTCTACCATAATAATAAAGAGGAATGGGGATAATGGGTCACCTTGATGGATTCCTCTAGAAGGGGAGTAGGGTTTGGAGGGGATTCCGTTAACTACAACGGAGCAGAAGGGGGAGGTTATGAGATTCATAAGCCATCTAACCCAGGTTGGACTAAATATGAAGGTAGTAAGCATATGTTTTATATAGGACCAGCTAAGTTTGTCAAAGGCTTTAGAGATATAAATTTTCAGAAGCATACTTGCCTGTTTGTTTCTCTTTAAGGAATGGATGATTTCATGAGTCAGAATAATGCCGTCCAAGATTTGACGTCCTTCAACATATCTAGATTGATTCGGTGAAATGAGAAGAGGGAGGAGCGGTTTGAGGCGATTGGCAATTACTTTAGAGATGATTTTGTATATGACGTTTCATAGTGCAATGGGCTTGAACTTCTTCGGAGTGCTTGGCTGAGCTTCTTTGGGAATGAGTGCGATGACTGTCACATTGAGAGATGGAAGTAGCCAATGCATAGCTCAGGATTCTTCTACCATTTTCCAGACTTTTACTTTGATTAAGTCCCAGAAGTGATGGTAAAAGTTAGAGGTGAAACCATCAAGTCCTGGAGCTTTCCCAACTTTAAATTGATTTGAAGCCTCTTCTACCTCCGTCAGAGTGACCTGTCTTAGCAAAAGCTGATTATGCTCCTCTGTTATAATTCTGGGAATATGCTGAAGTATTTCATTTGTTGCAGGATATCTATCTGTAGGTGGCTCTTGATGTACTGTTTTGAAGTGATTAGTGAGATCTTTCTTGATATCTTCTTGTTTCTCCATTCTGTCTCCCTGTGGATTTTGAATATGCGAGATGGTATTATTCATTCTTCTTTGAATAGTTGTATGGTGAAAGAATTTGGTATTTCTTTCACCTTCTTTTAGCCATCTGATTCTTGACTTTTGTGTCTAGTGCAGTCCCTCTTGTTTCCTTCTTTCTTCCAATTGTGTTAGTAGAACTTGTTCTTGACTTGCTAGTTCCTCTGTTCTGCCTCCTGTAATGATCTTCTACTGTAGCTCTTTCATACTTTGCTCGAGGACTTTTTTCTCCTGAAATATATTGCCAAATGTAGTGTAATTCCAGGTCTTGATTTACCTTTTGATATGCTTCAGTCTTTGCTGGAATTTATAAATAGTTGAGCCACCATTGGGAATGAAGCTCTCCCATGCTGATTTGACCATATTTTTGAACTCAGGGTGAGTGAGCCAAAAAGCTTCAAATTTAAATGGTTTCCTGTTTGAATTTCTAGGATTCTTCCATTGCAAGGAAATAGGCCAATGATCAAAGCCGACAATGGGGAGTATGGAGGCACATATATCACCACCTAAATGAATAGAGTTGTTTGAGATTAGATATCTGTCCAACCTGGAGGAGATTTGTTGAGAGCCCGTCCATTTATTGTTCCATGTGTAAGTACCATTATCAAATGGTAAGTCAATTAGCCAGTTGTTTTGAATGTATTCTTTGAAGCTATTGCTTTCATTGTCCAACTTCCTTCTGCCTCCAAGTTTTTCCTCCAGCCGAGTGATCATGTTGAAGTCACTGCCTGTGATCCAGGGTGGATAAGTTCTTGTAGAATTAAGAATTTCCAACGTCTTTAGCAACGTATTCTTTTGCATTGTATCTTGAGGGAAGTATACATTGGTCAAGTGGCCATGTATGTTGGTTCCAATGAGGTGGAAAGTTGCTTGTATAAAATGGTGTGAAGCATGGAAATCTGTTAGGGAGACTTACTGAGTATTCCATGCTATGGTAAGCCCTCCCGAAGCGCCTGTTACATCTACTGTAACAGTCTGACATCCCACCTAGGCTTTGGATAATATGGAAGCTAAATTAATAGTATTACATTTTGTTTCATGCATAAATACAATGTGTGGTTGTTCTTGCTGAATCATGTTCTTTATCATCCTATATTTCCTAGGATCGTTAAGTCCTCTGACATTCCATGAGATGAGCTTCATGGTTGACCTGTGGGTAATGAACGGTAGTATTTAGTCAACTTGGAGCATCTTCCGGACTCCACTAGAATTTCCCCAATGAGGATGGTGCGTTGTAATCTGTCTTTCTCCCTCTCTTCTTCCCATGTTTGGTGATATGTTTCCCATCCCATTTTCCTCCTTGTTGTATGCCCAGTGTGCTGTGTTGATGCACTCTTGATAGTACTACTTCCATATTTTCAAGTTGCCTATCTGGTATTGTGTCGAACTCTTTCCTCTTGCATGCTTGTTCTAGACTAAAAATGTCTATATCACCTAGATCAAAGCTTTCAAGTTCTACTTCCATTAAATTTTGTTGACTGTTGTCCTCCATGTGGGGTATTGACTGAAGAGGGTCTGTCAACAGATTATCAATCTCCATTACTTTAGCGGACCAGAGGACTTTGTGGTGATCATGGTTGGGGATGGGTTGCGTGGTTGTTGTTTGCACATTAGAGGTGTTAACTATCAATGGTTGACTGGCTTCATTATGGATAGGTGCAGAAAAAAGTTTGGTGGATGGTGCAGAGGGTGTCTTTGCTATCGAGGGGGGATCTGATTCAGGCATATCTAGGTTTGACAAAATGTCAAAGCTATTGCTTGAGGATGGCACATCAGAGAATGGAGTAACATTTTTTGGTGCTGTGGCAGGTTTTTTGGTATGCTTCTTTCTATGCAACTTTGGTAAACCCTTCCAGATCAGACTTTCCCCCATTGTCTGTGGATTTAGGAGGAGTGTTTAAAGGATAGTCACAAAATAGGTGTCCATGGGCATGACACCTCCTGCATCTGAAAGGTACATGTTCATAGTTTATGGGTTGAATCCATTCAAAGTCATTATGAAGGAGACTTATCGAGTCCGTAAGCGCCTTGCCCAGTTTCATGTAAACACAGATACGAGCATAGGAGGTGTACCGGCGAAGCTTTGTTTCCTTTGTTGTCTTTATGAACTCTCCTAACTGATTACCAATGGCTTTAAGTTATTCTTCATCCTAATATTCCAGCGGTAAGGAGTACATGCGGATCCAAACTGGCACCCAGCTGAAGTCTTCCTTGTCTGGATTGAATCTTTCTACCCAGTCTCGTAGATAGAGACCTGCTGCGTTAAAGAAATAGGGTCCTCCATCTAAGATGTGATTTCTGTCTTTAATGCAGTTAAAGATGGCTATGAAGAAGCCTTTGGGGCCTAGCTGTAGGGTAACATGTCCTTTTGGCTTCCACTTTGAGGTAATCCATCCTTGCAAAGCTTTTTCGGTTGGCCAATAGCTTATAAATTTGCCTATCGGTGCATGGTCTTTCATGTATTGTATTTGTGCATTGATTCTGTGACTAGGTAGCTCAATCTTGGGTCGTTCTTTTGCAATGGGTTTGTAGGTGGACGAAGATGCCTTCTTTAGTTGCTCAGACACTCCAGGGTTATTTCCTATTTCTTTTTCCAGATCCACTTGGTCTTCCTTCTCCTACTGTTGCGCAGGCCGTACCGCTGGCTGCTCTGCATTCTCATTTGAAGTCTTCTCAGTTCTGCCTTCAAGTGGCCTTTCTCCATTGTTGCAGTCTTTGGGGGGAGGCACTGATGCCTCCCCCATCAGAGTGTTCATTGGTTTTGGTTACCAGATGCCCCAAACCTGCACTAGCAGCAGTACTGCTTGTTCTTGAGAGGCTACTTGCTCTGTCTCTGCGCCGTGTAAGGGTTTGTCAGAAACCCTAGTCTGCCATTTTCCTTCGCCTTACAATCTCGAAACCATTTCCCAGAGCAATATTTTTATGGAATATTTTACTTTCCAAGATTAATGTTATAAATCTTACAATAAATATTATAAACCCAAGAGATTAATACTATAAATCCACGGAATTTATAAAACTAACGGATTGATATTATAAACCTAAGGAAATAATTTTAAATCCAAGGGAATACTTTTAAACCCAATGGGGTAATATTAAACCCTAGGAATATAAACCCTAAAACTAATAAACCCAAGGGATTAATATTGTAAACCTTAGGCTTAATATTAAACCCTGGGAATTTATAAACCTAAGGGATTAATATTATAAACTCAATGGATTATAAACCAAGGGGAATAATTTTAAACCCAAGGGATTAATATTATAAACTTAAGGGAATAATATTTAACCCAAGGGAATAATATTAAACCCTATGAATATTAACCCTAAAACTCATAAACCCAAGGGATTAATATCGTAAACCCTATGCTTAATATTAAACCCTAGGAATATAAACCTTATGATTAATATTATAAACCCTAAGAATTTATATTATAAACCTAAGGGATTTATATTAAACCTTAGGATTAATATATAAACCCTATCATAATATTATACCCTACGAATACGAACCCTTAGATAAATAAACCCAAGGGATTGATATTACAAACACAAGGATTAATATTATAAACCGAAGGTATATAAACCCTACGATAAATACTATAAACCCTGAAACAAACATGGTTGATCATCGTTGATTTTCATATTGAGACAATATTTTTCACAATGCGATGTTGGACCATGATTAATTTTCATATTGAAAGAATCTTTGTCACAATGTGACATTGGACCATGGTTGATTTTAATATGTACAAGCTCTGTCACAATGTGATGTTCGACCATTTCCTAAAACTAATAAACTGAAGGGATCAATATTGTAAACCCTAGGCTTAATATTAAATTCTGTGAATGTAAACCCTAGAAATTTATAAACCTAAGGGAATAATGTTATAAACTCAATGGATTATAAACTGAGGGGAATAATTTTAAACCCAAGGGATTAATATTATGAACTTAAGGGAATAATTTTAAACCCAAGGAAATAATATTAAACCCTAGGAATATAAACTCTAAAACTCATAAACACAGGGGATTAATATTGTAAACCCTAGGATTAATATTAAACCCTAGCAATATAAACCTTATGATTAATATTATAAACCCTAAGAATTTATATTATAAACCCAATGGATTATAAACCCAAGAGATTTATATTAAACCTTAGGATTAATATATAAACCCTATCATAATATTCTACCTTAGGAATATGAACCCTTAGATTACTAAAACCAAGGGATTGATATTATAAACAAAAGGAATTAATAAAAAAATGGATTAATACTGAAAATCCAAAGGATTAATGTTGTAAACCCAAGGTATATAAAGCCTAAGATAAATATTATAAACCCTAAAACAAACATGGTTGACCATGGTTGATTTTCATATTGAGACAATGTTTGTCACAATGCAATGTTGGACCATGGTTGACCATGATTGACTATGGTTGTTTTTAATATATACAAGCTTTGTCACAATGCAACGTTCAACCATGGTAGACCATGGTTGTCATAATGTGACATTGGACCATTGAGACAATCTTTGTCACAATGTGACCATGGCTATTGATGATCATTAGCCATGATTGACCATGGTTGACCATGATTGATTTTCATTTTGAGACAATATTTGTCACAATGTGACATTTGACCATGATTGAAGATGGTTTACCATGATTGAAGATGGTTGACCATGATTGAATATGGTTGACCATGCTTGATTTTCATATTCAGACAATATTTGTTACAATGTGATGTTGGACCATGGTTAACCATGAATGACGATAGTTTAAGATGGTTGATTTTCATATTGAGACAATCTTTGTCACAACGTGACATTGGGCCATGGTTGACCATGATTATAAACCTAAGGGATTTATATTAAACCTTAGGATTAATTTTATAAACCATATGAATAATATTATACCCTAAGAATATGAACCCTTAGACTAATAAAACCAAGGAATTGATATTATAAACCAAAGGGACAAATAAGCCCAAGGGATTATAAACCCAAGTGAATAATATTAAACCCAAGGTATATAAACCCAAGGGAATAATATTAAACCTAAGGTATATAAACCCTAAAATAAACATGGTTGACCATCATTGACCATGGGTTCATTTTCATATTGACGCAATCTTTATCACAATGCGACGTTGGACCATGGTTGACCATGAGTGATTTTCATATTGAGACAATCTTTGTCACAATGTGATGTTGGACTATGGTTGACCATGGTTTATTTTCATAGTGAGACAATCTTTATCACAATGTGAAGTTGGACCATGGTTGACCATGGATGACCATCGTTGTCATAATGTGATGTTGGATGAAGAGACAATCTTCATCAGAATATGACCATGATTGACCATGTTTGACCATGATTGACCATCATTTACCATGGTCGAGGATGGATGAGCATGGTTGATTTTCATATTAAGACAATTTTTGTCACAATGTGATATTGGACAATGGTTGACCATGATTGATGGGAAGAAACGAGAAGAAGAAAAAATGTGATGCATCCATGTGGCCACAATTCCCCAATTCAACAATAAAATACTCTACCCACAGCTTTTCCATAATCACGGAAGCTATTTCCTCCTTATAAAGCCTTCTGCATGCTTCAAAGCGTAATCCTCTTATTATAAAACCTTTTAAAAACACCAATGAGCAGGAGATCTCCTCCACATAACTTCTTAACTTTACTCAACCTTTAATCATTTATTTCAAGACACATCGTTCTTCTCTACGTTGGATTGAGAAGGACGACTTTTTTGATAGAATGTACGCACAGGTTCTCAGGGATGACTGGTCTCCAAAACATTAACAGAAAAACCTCTATCACTGATCTGGTAATCTAAATTTCCGTTGACTAGAAAGAGGGTAAAACTGAGTATTCCTCCAATTCCTTTCAAGGAAGGCTCATATCTTCAACAAACTCCGCCTTTCAAGGTAGGCTTATATCTTCAACGGACTCAAAATTTAGGCAGTAACTCAAATATATTTGATAGCTAGCACTTCACTCAATGATCGACGCTACCCTTGGTAATTGGATGTTAAATTCAATAACTATTTAACTCCCAAATAGATTGAATTTGCTCCATAACGCCCACCCAATGGGAATTCATAACTGGTTTTTCATAAATCACATTGTTGTTATTTAGAGGAAACACTGATGAAGACCATCACAAGACCATGTTCTGTATCATGAGTTTAGGTCTTGCAATCTCATTTCCTTAGCTGATTTCAAAAAGACAAAACCCTGTTGTTGGGCAATGCCTTTTTCCCCAAACAAATTTGGACTCCCTTGTTATGATTCCAGCGCTATCATATTCCCGAGCTAATTGCAATGACAAGAATCTCATTCAACGTCCCCTGGAGATTCATTTACATGAATGAAACTGTGGATGGTCTCCACTCCCAATGACCCTTGATAATGCTGCTTAGATTTCCACTGTGGCGTTCTCTAAAGAACATAATGGATTAACTTCCATGCAATCCGATCATTTCAACCCTAAATCAACTAGTGAATCTGGCCAAGGATTAGCATGCCTGACGCATTCTCTTGCTGTCCTTTTCCCTAAG
The DNA here is from genome assembly GCA_000404065.3 of Pinus taeda. Lineage (NCBI taxonomy): Eukaryota > Viridiplantae > Streptophyta > Pinopsida > Pinales > Pinaceae > Pinus > Pinus taeda. The sequence continues at coordinate 24,165 of APFE031357639.1, forward strand.
TTTCCAACACTATTACTAAGCCCTTATCAACAATTTTATAGTTTAACAAAGAAACCAATTAAATGGAACACATAAAACTTGCAATTCATCATATAAACATTAAAACTTTTTCCATTATTCTCAAATTTGTACAGCCATTAACGTAATCAGTACACTGGAATTCTTCACTGAATTCAACATCATATCAATAACATACAGATTTACAGAGGACAATTTGGCCTGATTCACATTAATTTCCCATTCTGGCTATAATAAAGTACTTGGTTCTAAAGCCTCTAGCATGCACACACACCTCTCCTCTATCTCCTATCTAATCCCTCGTTTTCTCCTCAAATTGCATTATTAAAGAAAAGGATTCTGATACTAGATTCTGGTTCAAATTCACAAAATCCTCCTTAACAACTCCTAAGATATTCTAGTTCCACAAAATACTCACTCTTCCTAATATTACTCACTCATCCCTAAGATCTCTACACTCACGAGATATTCTTCATTAATCAAATTACATTAAATCTCTTTAGAACTTCAAACTAAACTTAGGAAAAATAAACAAAATAATTAAGGGAACCCACTCCCTTTAGTAAATGTGTGATAAGACTCCTAGGTCTTATAACCTTGAATAATTCTCCTGCATCAGACTCCTTAGGTTGAAATAATTCATGGACTTGTGTTCATGAGTTTTCCAACTTCCTCTGTTGTTAACTTCATCAGATTTTATCTTCCAACTAGTTGTCTGACCTTTTCCAATTGTAGGTTTATTTTCTGCATTCTCTCCTTCTCCTGGATGCTGAACCCTGTATTGTGGATGTTCTTTTGCTTTGTTGTCATGAACATCTCCACTGCATAGTGTTTTGATACTGATATCGAATATAAGGATCTCCTCAAGCAACATAAATTTTTGTACCTTTGTTTGTTGTTGACTTATCATCATCTCAACAGAATTGAACTTCAACTTCATGTATTCTCCACTAGTTCCATTGGTTTGTACCTGACTATATATTTTGATTTTTAACCCTATCATCAGAATCCTCATCTTTATACTGTCATGCATATCCTTCCATCTCTTCTTGACTTCTTGACTATGAGAAATTCTCATACCTATCACCTTTGTTGTTTTCATCATCCACTTATCCAATACCTTGAGTAGAATCCTCTCAATTTCAAAAGAAGATTGTTCCTTGTTTGATACAAGAACATATGAATTTTAAACTAAATACGGTCCATCAGCTGCAAAAATTTTAGTTATTGAACCTTGTTCAATTGTCTCCATATTCATTTTAAATTTCATTGAACTATTCATCCAATTTTCCAATTGCAAACTCAAGATAAACTCTTGACATTCAAATCTTCCTTGTATCAAAAACAAAATTTGTTCATGGAATGCAATTTCACACCTTTTGCAATCTTCTTTCTCTTCTGCAATGACTTGTATAAGAGTTATGTCAACTCTCTTTCCTCTATTCCAAGCTTTTGAGCCAACTAGTTGCTTTCTCCCATCTTCTTGTTTCCGTAAGGAAAACTTATTTTCTGCATTTCCAGAACATACATACTCCTTTATATTTGCATCGACAAATAAATCTCCAAGAACAATTTGTCTTTCATCTTGTAAAACACATTCAACAATTAATAATTCAAAATCAGAAGCCATATTACATTTTCCATCTCTTTCCTCAATAACTCTGCTCCAAGTTTTCTCTAATTTGTCATCCTCTTGATGTGCATATGACATGTCAAACTTGTCATATCCTCCTTCACGTTGTCTTGTCTTAGAAAATTCTTCTTTTTCTTCACTTTGTTTAGAATGCTATCTAATTTCTAAATTATGTTCTTTGTTCTTCTCTTTTGTCCTTCCTTTCATATTTCTTTTCATTCTTCCCTTTTCTTCCTTACAAATTTGTAAGCCAGTAAGTTTCTTTTTCCATTTCTCTTTCTTTTCAATCAAAATCTGCCAACTTCTAATTTTAGAAGCTAAAGTTCTCTTTGTTTTTGTACAGGAAACAACTTCACCATATGCAACGAATTTTCCATTCCAATGTAACGTCCCTTTTACAACAGTAAAAATTATTGTTAACACCATGAATATCACATTCCATTGAACCCCTTTGTTGCTCACTGCAAATGCATAGTTCATGAAAGCATCCTTGCCTTCATCCTTTGAGATTGCCTATCTCTTTTTAGTTTGCTGATTACATTCACTTTTACTCTTTTTGCAATTTGTGCAAATAACACTGTCTTCAATTTTCTATTGTGCATCAACCTTTGCCAACCTATTCTTAATTTCTTGACTATCCTCTTTTCCTTTCCTCTTCATAGCCTTTTCTGGACTAACTTTACCTCCTTGGACTGAATTCTCCTTATAAATTTCTGTTCTATCATCTTCCATAGTGCAATCTTTAGTAAGAGCATTTTCCATTAATGCTCCATTATGTATTTTTGAGACAATTTCTCGCCCATTAACTATCAATACAGGTTCAGAATTTTTGAATAAAAATTGAAGAGATAATCCCATTACCTCTAGTGTTTGGATTGTACATATACTCTTGTTTGATCCTATCATAAGGCTATCTTCATAGCATTTTTCTACTTATTCTTTTGCAATCTGCAATTTCCTTTTGTCTTCATACTGTCTACCATATTTTTGCCAAGTCTTACTAGATTCATCATCTTCAACTTCCACAGTAGTCTTCAACAATTGTCCACGTTTAGTGTCTTTGAACACATGTTCAATTAAGAACTATTTTATTACAACCATCTCTTTTAACAGCTTCATTTCTTCATCAACCTGCATAAACACATCGTTTAAAGATTGTTCATCACCTGCAAACATACACAAAGCATTAGTTTCAAAAATACAAGGTTCCTCTTCCTTGGATGTCTTAATCATCATATCTCTCTACTGATCTAAACTTGTCCAACAATTCAAAAAAAACCAATAATTCCTTCCTCATCAAAGTAAACTTCTTGCTCAGGTCTACAATAGCCATCTTTCACCTTTAACTTAGCTGCTCTGAGTTCCTCTCTTAATCTGATGTACATTCTCCTCTTTATCTCTTTCTGTAACAAATTCCATTTTATCTTCTTTCTTTTCATAGTTCAACCATACCTTTGGCCCCTTTCACACTCTTCAAGCATCATTATTATTGCATCAATACTTGCTTTCAATTTAGCAATGTCTTTGTCAAGTACTTCTTAACTCATCTTCTTTCCTTTGCCATTTTCCTTGGCATATTTCTTTCTTTTGTTGTGGCTTCTTTCATGAATTCTAATATTCATCTTGGCTTCTTTATGTGGACTCCCTTTACCCACTGTGAGCTTACAATAATCCTCTCTCATTTCTTTGTAACAAGTCTTTACTTGTCACCTTCACCAAGTCATCATCTTGGTATATTTCCTTGGGTTTCTGCAACAAAACCTCTTTTGAGCACTCCTTATCCTCAGCTTCCAATGCTGTCAGGATCATGTAACCAATGCTCACCTGCCTCTCTCTCCGTTTCGAAAATTCTGTTATTCTCTTCTTTCTATAGCAATCTCCTTTGCTGAATTTTCCACTAACACAACTTCTCTTCCCTTTACACAGTCTCTTGTTGTGTGTTTGTTTCTATCATTCTCTTCACTATGAAAATAATTCAAATTAGACCAAATATCAAATATAACTCATACCTAAAAGATATTCCAATGATCTTATCTCCTTAAGCTTTCACTGGCTTGGACAATAAACATGTTGCTTTACTTTTCACTGTCTACAGTTCAGTTCTTCTTCCAGCTAATTTTCATTTCCTTCTAAGAATATCCATGTTATATTCACTGCCTTACAACATCTCTTGTTGCAATTTCTTCACTTTCTCCCTTGTCATCTGTCACAACTAGCTGGCTACAATTTCTTGTTTCTACTTGCATTCTCATAAATATACCATTAAAGTTTTTAAAACCTACAAGATCCCTCCCTGATCTCGTCTTCCTCAAACCTTTTTCCACAGTCTACCTTGAATGGAATGGCTGAAGTCTTCATTGCCTACAATATTTCAGGATTCTTCTCTTCATAAAATCTTTTGTGTTCTGATCTCCCAATGACCAATTCCTTTCAGATCATAACCCTCTACATCTGGATCTATTACCAATGGAAATTCTACAGATACTGAGAATAAATTTAGTCTTTGAACAACAAAAAAACCCCAAAGAGCACTAGTCAATCTCTGATACCAAAAATGATGCAGCCATGTGGCCACAATTCCCCAATTCAACAATCAAATTCTCTACCCACAACTTTTCCATAATCACGGAAGCTATTTTCTCCTTATAAAGCCTTCTACGTGCTTCAATGCGTAATCAGCTTGTTATAAAACCTTTTAAAAACACCAATGAGCAGGAGATCTCCTTCACATAACTTCTTAACTTTACTTAACCTTTAATCATTGATTTCGAGCCGCATCGTTCTTCTCTACATTGGATTGAGAAGGATGACTTTTCTGATAGAATCTACGCACAGGTTCTCAGGGATGACTAATCTCTAAAACGTTAACATAAAAACCTCTATCACTGATCTGGTAATCTAACTTTCTGTCTACTAGAAAGAGGGTAAAACTGAGTATTCCTCCAATGTCTTTTAGGGCAGGCTCATATCTTCAACATACTCTTCCTTTCAAGGCAGGCTCATATCTTCAACAGACTCAAAATCTAGGCAGTAACTCAAATATATTCGATCGCTAGCACTTAACTCAATGATTGATGTTCCCTTGGTAATTGGATGTTAAATTCAATAACTATTTAACTCCCAAAGAGATTTAATTTGCTCCACAATGCCCACCCAATGGGAATTCATAACTCGTTTTTTCATAAATCGCATTGTCGTTATTCAAAGGAAACAATGACGAAGACCATCACAAGACCATGCTCTGTATCATGAGTTTAGGTCTTGCAATCTTGTTTCCTTAGCTGATTTCAACAAGAAAAAACCCCATTGTTGTGCAATTCCTTTTTCCTTGAACGAATTTTGACTCCCTTGTTATGATTCTAGCGCTATCATATTCCCGAGCTAATTGCAATGACAATAATCTAGTTCAGCGTCCCCTAGAGATTCATTTACATGAATGAAACTGTGGATGGTCTCCTCTCCCAACAACCCTTGATCGTGCTGCTAAGATTTCCACTGTGGCATTCTCTAAAGAATAGAAGAATTAACTTCCATGCAATCCGTTCATTTCAACCCTAAATCAACTAGTGACTCTGGCCAAGGATTAGCATGCCTCAAACATTCCCTTGCTGTCCTTTTCCCTGAGTTGCCAATGTTGTTACTGAGCCCTTATTCACAATTTTACAGTTTAACAAAGCAACCAATTAAATGGAACACAAAAAACTTGCAATTCACCATATAACAATTAAAACTTTGTCCATTAATCTCAAATTCGTACAGGCATTAATGTAATTAGTCCACTAGAATTCTTTATTGAATTCAATATCATATCAATAACATACAGATTTACACAGGCCAATCCGGCCTGATTCACATTAATTGCCCATTTTGGCTATAAGCTAGTACTTGGCTCTAAAGCCTCTAGCATGCACACACACCTCTCCTCTATCTCCTATCTAATCCCTCATTTTCTCCTCAAATTGCATTATTAAAGAAAAGGATTCTGATACCAGATTCTGGTTCAGATTCACAAAATCCTCCTTAACAACTCATAAGATATTATAGTTCCACAAAAGCCTCACTCTTCCTAAGATTACTCACTCATCTCTAAGATCTCTACACTCACGAGATATTCTTCATTAATCAAATTACATTAAATCTCTTTAGAACTTCAAACTAAACTTAGGAAACATAAACAAAATAATTAAGGGAACCGAATCCCTTTAGTAAATGTGCGATAAGACTCCTAGGTTGTATAACCTTGATGAATGCTCCTGTATCAAAAGGCAAGGCACAATGACAGAGCAAACAATGACAATACATGTGGATAAGCTGGAACAACCAACAACTAAGGAAGAGAGTGAACAAATGTAAGTTCCCTTACCAAAGCTAAGCATAAGAACCAAGTCCGGTTAATGTCGATAGGTACATGGAGTAGTTGATGTGCACGACCACCAGTGATGACTTGTAGCTGAGCGCAGAAAACATGAAGAAGTACATCGGTGGTCTAGCCTTACTCATGACAATGTAGTACATACTTCAAGATGAGATGGAAACAGGTTCCAATACCACATGCCCATAAGCCATGGAGGCAAGAATCCACTTTCAGCAAGATAACATCAAGCAGTTTGGGGACATCATAGCACAACACCAAGTTTGGCATAAGTACATAACTGAGAAGCATCAAGTGGGTGTTGTCGGGTTGGTATTTCCACAAACCTCAGAGTCACATTGTTTTGTCTTGTTAGGTTGTCTTGAGCTCATTTTGTCTCACATGGGTACATGTGGAAAATGTATATTATTATAAACATGTTGTAAGTGAAATTCCAAGTGTCACTAGTGGAATGTGAACAGTCACTATGTAATGTGAAGAGTCATGAGGGTAGTCCAAAAGTCACAAAGGGGAATGTCAAGGGTAACCCCACCCTTTGTTACAAATAGAATCTCATAACTCATAGAGCAGGCTTTTGAGAGCGAAGCTTCTGGCTAGGCATTCCTTAGAGAAGGTTTGAAGAGTATTCTGATGAGCCTTCACTTCTCCATAGTGCAGAGAGAGTAAATCTCTTTGGAGGAGCAGGCAATGTTGAATGTAATGTTCCACTATTGGGGCTAGTGATATTCAAGGGTGTATGCATGGATGGAATTTTCACTTTATATATATAATAGATCCAACATGTTTTCATTTATATGTTGTTATTGTAGTTGGACTATTATGGTTTCTTTAGCAATGTATGTTATTTAACTTACACATTTGTGTATGAACTATTTTGTATGCAATTGTATGAATCTTGTTGCAGATGCGTTGTTGGTTTAACCCATCACTTTGGATTGTGGACTATTTTGCTTCCAACTTGTGATGTCATTCAGCTCGTGTGTTCCTTTTAGGCTACGTACTATTATAGGCTTCTAAGGGACACACTTCCTTTTCCCCTTTGTGTGATAGAACCCCCATGCATCTCACCTGAATCGCTGCAAGGTCCCACACTTGCTTCTAATAAAGTTATCACACTTACCTCCGCGTGCTACCATAGTCAAGGCATTATTTTACTACCCACTTTTGGGACTCCTACTCCAAATAGTTTGAGGTCTAGTTGGGAATTTTTATCAGGGAGATCCCCTAACATGTTGGCTAGTCCAACACAGTCAACAGGACCTAGGGGAAAGTTATCTGAAGTGTTGGCATGGTTCTCATGGGACCTTTAGCTGATGTGGAAGGCTTGTGTGTTGTTTTTCCCTCGATTCCATTTCCTTAAGGTCACATATGAGGTCGAATCCAGCCATAATAATGTCTTGTCGCATGTTTACCTTGGTTGGTCGGTTACTTGGGTAGATGTGAAAGGAGGGTGTTATGGTGGGATGCCACGACCGTTGAAACATATGTGGTGGTTTTGGTTGGGCCTTCGGGCTATGCGATGGTGGGGTTTTACCACCAACCACCACATATACATAATATGACAAGGGGTGGCAACTCGCCCCCCAATTTTAATATTTATTTTTTTGTTTTACTAAAAACAAGGAGCCAAAATTTTCGACCAGTTTTTTAAGGGTCACTAGAAAAATTAAGCAGGCAAAAAATTTTCCTGTTTTGGTGGATGGATTTCGTGCATCGAGACTCTGCAAAATTGTTACTTCGTTAATGACTGCCACTTGGCCAAGTTTGACTAGGACTTTGACCAGCTATAACTTGAGCATGTGAACTCAGATTTGAGTGTCGTTTGTACCATTGAAATCAGGATGATGAGCACTATGATCTGGTCCTATTTTAACTTCAACCTGACTGATCTGGATTTAATCAGGAACGCAAACAATTACAGAGATAACCATAAACACAGAGATGCAGTGGAAATAATACTCATTTCATTAATGTAAAATACTGAAATATGCTTACAAATAGCAATGGAAAAAAACTAGCTAGGGCGATGGTAGCTTATCTCTGAGAAGAGATGTGGTGGCTACATGCCTCTGAACTATGTTACAATGTGGCTCGAAGGCCTATTTATTGTTGAGAAACAATAGCAAACCCTAAACATCCAAAAACCTAACCCTAGAAGATGAAATGCCAAATTGTGGGCCCTGTTTGGGTAAATTGGTACATCAACTTCCCGGGGTCGTAACTTTGGCATACGATCTCCGTTTGACGCACACAAAATCTTGTTAGAAATATCTATCCAAGAACTACAACTATGGGAAGAGCAACATCGGTCCATGGACCCATGTTGCTCCCAGTTTTCCCAAAAAACATCATTTAGGGCCTCAAAACGGCTCCGGAAGTTCAAGACCCGAAAAACTGCTAAAAATAGTAAACTGTGCTACAATTAAGGAAACTAAAAAGCTGAAAGAAACAATGGTGGGGGTCCAAGTGGACTTGGTAGGTGGCCACCAATATCCACCTAGATCACAGAAAACTTTTATTTTTGAGCTATTTCTGGATTATGAGCATTCCTAGAGCCACCTGGATCATTCCTCGCCAATGAGGAGATTTTCGTCCTCTAAAACCATGAACATAATCTACAACTATTGTGTTACATTTACTACACCACAAGTGTCTTGACATGTCACACTTCCTTCTCTTTCACCCTTCTTCTACGAAGCCATAAGTTATGGGCCGACACCTGCATCCTATAGAAACCTATAATACAATTTTTTGCAAACTACATGCTGCATTACATGACCAACCATGAACCAATCATCCCCATACTTGCCAAGAGTTTATAAAATACACTCTTTGGTCAAGTTTACATTAGAATAGAAACCAATACCCCATCTATCACTACAAGGCCAAAACATCATTGTTTCTTTAATAAACGATGGAAAACACATCATCACTTTTACATTTATATTGCAACACATGATTTATAAAATGCGGACATGACAATATATCATATCTATTAAAACCATCTCTCACTGATTAAGGTGAATGGGTCATCTCCTTGTGGAATATTTGCTTATTGAACAAATTTTCCAATTAGTTTCTGCATGGGTTCTTTCTCCCTAAGACGCCACTCTGGATGGAGCTCCAACACATGGCTCTTTGATTTCCACCCCTATCACAATGAATGCAAAATGTCTTCTTACTCTAGACCTACTTTACCTTCTTCCTTCCCTGATGTGGAGAAGGCCTTTCATGCCTCATCCTCTTTATTTTTGCCATTCTCTTCCAACACTCAACAACCACATGGTTATATAAACCACAAAAACTACATGGTTTTCTATGCCATGATTTCTTCTCATCATGAACTCTAGAATACTGAGAATGTTTATACCTCTCTTGGCTATCTCTAACATGATCTTGACAATGAGAGCTTTCCTTATCTCTTCCTCTACAATTTGCATCATTATGTGAGGATTGTTATGTGTTAGAGTCATCCTCTTTCTCTGATTGTTTCGACAATGTCTTCGAAGCTTCTGTTGCCTTTGAGCCCTCTCCTTCAATGTACCCCAAACCTAAAAAACAAGGTCTTTATACAACCTCCAATGGTTGAGTCATCCCTTGGCCATTAACACCAAGTCCTCCTCCTTTATACCCCATCTTGGTAAGTAATCCCATGCTCGTTCCTGAAATGGGTACCTCCATGTTTCCAATAGAAACAACATCATGTTAAAATGAAACTGAAGAATGATCAACACTATTTACCTCAACTGTTGATTATGAAACAGGTGATGATTTCTTCTCTAAGCCTTCCTTGCGCTTCAATTTTTCCAAGGAATTTTCCGTGGCTCGTAATTGAAGCTACAATATCCGCTTCCCTATTTTTCTTCTCATAGAGGTCTCCTCAATTCAAAATTCTCTACTTGAAGGATCTGATTGATCTCCTCAGCTGAATGATGCGAAGATGATGAAGAAGATGAATAATCATTGGAAGCTAGAGATTGTGTTTCGTCCTCTTCTCTCTCTTTTTCTTGTTCCTATATTTCCATATTCTCCTCATAATCTACATACATTAAATCTACCACGTGTGCCATCCTGAGGAGGTCCTCGTAGAGATATCTATTGTTCTCAATTTCCCTTCTTGTTGCACATTCAACCATCGATGAAAACTTGAGAGGAGGGGTGAATCAGTTTAGTCCATTCGTGGACATTAAAATTGTTTTCTTTACACTCATTAACTAATAAATTAAATGAGAAACTTAACAATTAATGACCAGGAGAATTAATATGTGAACAACAAGTAATAAGAAAACCAAAACATCACATCAACATATAATAACAACAGATATGGGCACCATATATAACTTGAAACCCATAAAGAGAGAAAACCATAATTTTGTTATTGTTGTGATGCAAAGGAAAACTCCTACTCCCTTATTACATTTGATTTTCAGTAGGCACCAACCTACGAGAGGCTGCTACCTCAATTTTATGCAAGCTGAAACATGCAAGGAAGCTCCAACTCCCATATGCTTTATGTAAGCCACAACCCACAGGAGGTGCCTACCTCAATAGGCTCCAACCTGATATTTATCAAGGCACTACTTGAAAGGAGACTAGGATCCCCTGATGCAAACAAGAATAAACAGTGTGTTGGTTTACCTGGTCATCAATTCTGCATATCTCCATCTTCATCTCTCCCTCTTCTTCCCCATAAATCCACTTCACATAATTAGCTTTATATGTGCCAGGTAACTAATGCATAACATCTCAATCAGCTCTCACATTCTTTAACACTCTAACTTACCATCTCTCCAACCTTGCACAATTTTATAAATGAACTTTGATGGTTGTTCATGTTCCACTCATACGAATATGAAATGACAAAACTTGTCTCTTTGCATTCCAAGCATGTCTCTTCAATCCAAAAAATATTTAAACTCTTGAATATTAAAATATATAAAATGAATTTCATCATACCCAAATGTTTTTTATTCATATTCTTCATGTCAATAAAATAAATAAATAACAGGTGTTATGTTCCTATACCAATAGGTGTCATATTTCATGATTGACTTGATGAGCTATGTAATATGTTCATACCTTTCCTTGTTGCAAAGGTTTTCCATATTGTCAAAAAATCAAGAAATTTAAAAAATGTAAAGAGGGTATTCCTTAAAAGAAAAATCAAAGGGTAAAAAGAATAAAATGGTCAAAAAATAAGAAGAAATGAACCCCAAACAAAAATAGACCAGGAAAGTGTGCAAGTCTAAATTCCGCTACTTTTTCATTTTCCGTAATAAGCAATTGTGTGCAGCTTGTTACTTATGCCACAATTGATGAATAGTCAAACAGCTTAAGCTTGGCTAGTTCATATTTGAATTTTATGTCTTAGAGATAGAGAATAAAGATCTGACCAAACAATGTAAACTTGGTAGATAAGTAGATAGGTAGAGTAAATAAAAAGGAGCTCAACAATTTAATATGATCCCTCGGATGTAATAAGTGTAGACTTAGATAGGCTTTCCATGTAAAAGAAAAAGAAGATTGATAAGGGTTTTCCAGTCTAAGTGCACCTAAATAAAGAAGAAATTTTTTTAGGTTAAAGTAGGTAGGGTAGGTAGATGGTGTTGCAGAATGATACTTGTGATGAAAAATGCTTCTAAATGTGTTAACTTCTACTTTTATCACAAGTGCAAAGCAAACATTTTACTTGATGTAGTTCAAGCAAGACAAGGTCAAATAATTAACCTCCATTCACATTTTTCCCCCAAATGATTTCACTAATTTCCCATAAAGTATTAAGGTCTTTGAAAATCAAAGGGGCTCAGAGCATTTCTCTGACTTTTGGAGGGATTGGACCCTTGGTCCAATGATTTAAGAGCCTAAGTACTTAGAAACATTCATCAATCATTCATTTCATTTCATAAAGTTCGCCTAAGTAAATTCCTACTTCACTAAGGAAAATACATAATATCACCAGAAAAACCCCTTTTCCCCATTTTAGCCTAAGTTTTAATGTAAATTTTTAACATTTACTTAGCACTCACTCTCATTTTATTTCATATTAACTTTTAACTATTATTATATAAATCCCGAAAAACATTAACCCATTCCCGTATTATCTAAACTATATAAAATCCCGACATTTTATATATCCCGCCCCTGGTTGAATACAACCATAATCATTCTTTAGTGAAGGATTAACGAGTTAATCTGTAATTCGTTAAGAGCCTTAATTCCCCGCCACACTACATGGGATTAATTAACCCTCTGGGTTAATTAATAACCACCCCCGACCAATCGTAGGGACCCCAATAGGATTAAAACATTGTTAATTATATTGGGCCCGCCACAAATAAAGTTCCGTCGACTCCAACGCTCGTCCACCATCTGATCACTCCCTTTTCATCCAATGGTTGATGATGATATCGTGCCCCCCCTGATGACCGTGCTTTAACTCGCGATCACCAGACAGTTTTCTGCCTGTACCTTTGCCACGTGTCGCACAGTCTATATGCTCGCTCGCACACAGCCCGAAACCACCCAGCCTCAAAAGCGGTGCGATCACGTACCGCTTACCACCTCCCACTAATGACAAAACTTCACATCATCAATTCAGCACCATTTGTCCACTGTTCATTCAAATCTTACCCGCCAATATCAACTGTTTACCCGTTTAAACACAAACACCCTAGTGTTGCTCATTTTCACCTGATTGTGCAGTAAAACCCTTTGTAACCCAGCTGCGCCACCGGAAGCCTCTGTTAACCAATAAGCATGGTTTACCTCCCAAAAATCATTCTAGACTCACTCCACAGACCTCTCAATCTAAAATGAAACCTTTTCGACCTCCCCTACAAACCAATGCTTTCTTAACAATTTGTTTTGTTTTACAGGTGATCAGAAGAACACATCCTTGGATAAACAATCTTAATACTAGTCATAAGACTTGTTTACTCCAAGAATGTTATCAAATCTATTCAAACAAAGATGGAAGATAAAACATACAGTTGAAAGACAAGCAAAGGAAACAGGAGATTAAACGATTTACTGTTGAAACAGATAGTAAAAACCTAAACTACACATTGAAGGTAAGAGGACACAGTAAAGAACAGTCAAAGAGTATCAGGATTAAAGAGTATTAGATTGAAGACCAAGTCAAGTAAATCAACTACCATGAAGATAAACAGTAGGGAAGACAGTTACAAAACAGAATATACAAGTTCATGACAAAGTGAAGACAGAAGAAAAAACAGAGTGGTAAAAGTGAAAAATAAACAGTAAACAGTAAAAGTAAACATGAAGACATTAAGGGTCAAAAAAAGATGAAAGCACTTTCACCAGCAACAATGAATTTTATCTAATTAAAAGTGAAAACAGTTAAAACAAATTCAAGGTTAAAAGATGAAATTAGAGCAAAAATGGTACATTCTTCAGAAATTTCCTGTTTAAGTTATAGTTTTGCAGAAACTATTGTGGCCAATCCAAGAAGTATTTTGAGAAAATGGAGGAGGTTTTTGTTTCTAAGAGGCCAAGATGCAAAAACCTCTCTCATGTTTTACACAGGTATTAGTAAGAGGGAGATAAGTGCATGTCTGCACAACCTATTTTTCAGTTTGTGCAAAATCTTGTTTTTGACATCTTTTGGCAGAGAATATTGTGAACACCTGGAGATGAATTTTGGGAAACTGAGAGAGATTTATTTCAAAAATATTCTTATATGCAAAAAAATCTTTCACTTTTTACATATCTATCACGGATTGAGATATACAAGCATATCATGGGACCCTAAGTTTGCAGAATTTCTGAGGCGGAATGCACAAAGGAAGGATGCGGTTAGTGACTCGGATGCCTCATCATCAACTAAGAGTTGCTATAAAATTTGACTTTCTCTTGTTTGTCACTATAAATCCATAGAAATAGTGCCAAATAGATTCATTAGTTTGGAATGTCCTTTATTAAAGTTCTATTAATGTAAACAGTTGGAGACATTTGTGAAACTAATCTTGATATTTTTTCAAGATATTTCAGTTTACAACTAGTATAAATACTTCTTCATTTGAAGTATTTTGGGTGGATTCATATACATTGCTGTAATACTAGTTTTTTGGAATAAATTGCTGATTGGATCAAATTTTCGTATGGCTTGCTGGATAAAGAATTGAAACAAAGGACTTTCCATAGGATTCTTGAATCAAACACAGGATCAATAAGTCCTGTATACCTTGTGTTTTAAAGTTTTCCTTGTGTCTTATATCATCTATGTTTCAAAATATGAATGATAAAGAAAAAGATTAATTTGGAATATGCTTGATTGCACTCTGTTTTCAATCGTTATTGTTCTCTATGTTTTCTTTTGAATTAGGATAAACAGTGAAATCTTAATTGCTCTTGTTTTCTAGTTCTTTCATTTTGATTATTTGTTAAAGAATACTTAACTGCTCTTTATTAATAATCATCCAAGTTCCCTCTTGAAATAGGTTGAAGGATTCTTAATTGCCCTTCACCCATTTTTGAAACCCATTCCATCTATTCCAAGTATTTATTTGTCCCCTGTTTGACCATCTTGCCCTGTGAAACCATCTTTTGTTAAGAAACCAAGTCCAGTTAAGCCATCTTCCTTGACTCCATAGCCCAATGGCCTAAATTACTCAGTCTTATCCCTTTGCTATTGAATCTCACCACCCAAACTCAAAAAAAACTCCTAAACTTCATAACTAGCATAATACTTTTAAAAAACAAAGCTAAATCATAAAGAGAGAGCCCTTTGTGGATGCAGATTGGCTAGAATCTGTATCTAAAAGAATGGTTTGTGGTTACCTCGGCCTCCTTTCCCCTTCTTACAACTTCTGGGAAAACCTGAGTGATAACATAGTGGCGAATCAGCTGGGGATCTGAATAATTTGTTTGTTACTATTGTTTAATTTATAAACTACAGATGGAGCCTGAAGTTATCCAGGTAGCCTTTGAAATGCTCTTGCTTTGCAATTGCAGAAGTAAATGAATGCTACTTCAGTCTATCTTCAGTCTAGTTTATAGATTGAACATTTGGTTTCAAATACTTGATTAGTTCCTCATGTCAAATAAATCCTTAAGAAATTTTAAATCTCATATCTAAAGCCTCTTAAAGAAATCATTGAAGTTGTTTTGAAAATTCATAAAAAAGCAAAATAATCATAAAATACTCAAAATTTGGTTTCCTGGAGAACTAACTTTTTCTTCAAAATTGTTTTATAGGTTTAGATCTAATCTATGATGGTGGACAGGGATCAGACACACAAAGGTTAAAATCATCCACCTGGCAACTCCAAATCAATTTCACAATCAAGACTCCACTAGAGAAAAGAACCTGAAAGAACTATGTGAAAAGATCAGGCTTTTAACTTGGATTGTTATCCAAGTCATTATGTTCTTTCTCATTGATAAAGTTTTTCAATGTATGTTGTATTTTAGAGACGATTTTAGATTAAATTTTTATTATTTTCCTTTGAAAAATGTAGATATAAAATCTCCTTACACATTTGAACAACAGTCTTCTGATTCGGCTTGGGGGATGGAGATGGCTCTGCACCGGAACGACAAAGCCTGAACGACATGGTTTGAAAATGGGGTCAGAAGGTACGGGGTTCTACAGGCCAGCATCGGTCTTGCAGCTGCCCCTAACACGCCCCGGTACTTGTACCTCGGGCCTGCTCTCGCCTTTAACCTTTCTCTCCTCTCGCTGGAGTTTTTTTACTATCTCATTTTCTTTTACTCCTGTCATTTTCGCTGCATAGGTCAGTATAATGTCAAGGGAAGGGCTATGTACAGGCTAGCTCTTGCTCCCACCCAGTCGATCTCCTGCCTGTTTGAATCATATTGAGTTTCCGCATCCGCCTTTCTCGCCCTCGAACGGTCCCGATCCACCATCAATGTCGGTGCCGGCTACGCTGACGGTTAGCTCTTTCCGAGGTGGTATTACCCTTCTCAGCAGATTTCGTAATGGACTTGGATGAGGTTGATTACTCAGACTCTCCACTGGTGGAAGGCTCCATCTGGTGATCCATGTTTGCGGCTTCGGGAGGTCTACACAGTGAAAATCGTTCCGCCAGTTTTGACGAACTCCCTCAGTCATCGGACCCTATTCTCTCTGCTTTTGTTCAGCCGGATGAACCCTCCTCTTGGGCACCCTTTGTTGTGCCTTCCTCGGCCACCTTAGGGTTTCTCTCGGACTGTTTCCAATCCTCACCGATCGACGTAGGTCCATTGGAGCTAGCTGGCCTCCCGAATCAATCTCTGCCTGGTGCCTTACCTGAAGTTCCCCCCTCGGCAGCACCCCTCCCTCCCCTGGCTCCCCCTATTCCCTCCAGGAGTTACAACTCGGTCCCCCCCTTCCAAAGAAATCCTTGATTTTCCCCCAAAACCTAACCCTCCCCCCCCAGCCGTTACTCAGGAAGAGGCGAGGGTTTCTGCTATCCATAAGCGTATCACCACCTGACCCTCAAAGAAAAAAAGGTGCTTCAATTCTAGGCCAGTGGACATAATTCTCGGGCTCAAAGAAGACATTCAGTGGGGAGATGTGATGGATTACACAGACAGAGTTTTGGTGGGTCGCATCAGAGGCCAGAACTACACCGCAGACAGACTGAAATCTTGGGCAGTGGAGATCTGGGGACAACATTTGGCGGACATCCCTTTCGTCCTGACCTTTGTGCGGGGGTGGTTTGCACTACGGTTTGCGAGGGCTGATCACACGAGCTGGATTCTCTCGTCTTTTTGGCACTTTGAAAAAGCACCAGTACTCCTTAAGAGATGGACGCTGCTTTTTGACCTAGAGACTGAACAGGTGGGGGTTGGACCGGTATGGATTAGACTTCCGGGACTGCCCCTTCAGTACTGGTCAGAGGACATATTCCAAAAAATTGGGAACTCTCTGGGTACATTCATGGATTTTGATAAATCATACCTGTCCACGGGAATGATGGCCTATGCTAGGATCCTTGTGCACTTAGATACCAGAGGGGGTCTGCAGGAAAATATCATCATCAAGTGGAGAACTTTCTCGAGGAAATAGCTGTTGGATTACGAAGGCATCCCCTACCGCTGCAAGAGGTGTCATCAAGTGGGTCATCTCTACAAGGATTGCCCCCTTCTCAAGCAGAATAATCAGAACCTCCAAGAGCTAGCCCTAGACCCGGCGATCGGGTGCCCCCTGACTTAGGCTGCAGCGGATTAGATGGTGGAGAAAAATTTAAATTCGGACATAGTGGAGGCGCCACCTGCTCCCATGCTGAAGAAAAGAGGCAAGAACCCCATTAGGCCGCCCTCACCGCCTCTGACGCGCTCCAAGGTAGCAAAAGGTGATGTCTTCTCCTCGGGTATGTCTCAATCTTCCAATGCCTCTTTTTCTCATCTTTCTTCATCTTTGTTATCGCTCTCCTCTCATCTGCCTCCCCCGATTTTGATTCCCTCCTCCCCCTCCCTGAGGGCTCTCGACCTTGCTGTTGATCCTGGGCTCCCTCCCCTCCCCTTGCGAATAGGCCAGGCCTCTTTGACCTACTCCCTCCCAGCATTGGCGCCCATCTTCACCTCCTGCTTACTCTCCTCCACCCCGATCCCTTCCCTCTCGTCTCTTTCCCCCTCGGTTAATTCTACGCTGAGGTACACTACCTGCTCCATAGTTAAGTAGAGAGAACTGGATGCCATCAGGCTAGATGCAGCTCCTCCTTTCCTCTCCCCCAGACAGGGAAGAGGGAGCCCATCTTCACTTCACAAAGCCAAAGGAAAAGCAAGTGTCAAAGTCGTTCAAGGCAAACAACAAACAATTGAAAGGGTTCTTAGAGCAAAGGACACCCTCCCCCACCCTCCTCCATGAAGCTTTTTTCCTTTAACTGTAGAGGGTTGGCAAGCCCCGACAAAAAGCTGGCCATGAAATGACTTCTACTATCTGATTTGGTCAATATTATCCTGTTACAAGAAACCCTATGCAAGGCAGACTCGGTCACCCCCCTTATTTCTTCGTGGCTGCCGGGCTGGACCTTCCACTCCCTGGATGTCTCGGGACGCTCTGGGGGGGTTGCAGTTGGTTTTAACAACAGATCCATTGCCCTGAAGAACATCTGGGGGGGGTGAGGGTTACTTGGGTGCGGACATCTACTCCAAGGACCTGGAGGACGAGTTGAGAATCATCAATGTCTATGGTCCCTGCCACAATAGGGAGACCTATTGGCAAAGGATCCTTAGCTTTTCTCTCCTCCAAGATGACAACGTGATCCTAGGCAAGGACTTGAACTTCTCCCTGGGCTACATGGAATCCTGGGGACACATGGCACAGAGAGACCTGCTCTCTGATTTCTTCATGCATATTCTAGAGGATCACCACTGGATTGACATACCTTCTGCCAAGATACAACACAACTGGAAAAACAACCGAACGGGCAACCAAAGTCTAGCTAGGAGATTGGACCGGTTCATCATCAAAGAGGCTTTCCACAACAACCACCCCTGGTCCAGGCAATGGGTAGGCAGTGGGGGTATCTCAGATCATAGGCCAATCTATCTAGAAGCGGGGGATCGGAGTCCCAAAATCACAGTTCCTTTCAAATTTAACACTACCTGGCTACGAGACCTCTCCTACATCAAGCTCGTCTCAGATTTCTGGAAATCTCATCCAATCTCTGGGGAGGAGGACCTAGCAAAAGGATTTGTCAAAAATCTCTCTGAAATAAAGGGCCTTTCCAGAGTTTGGGCACACAAGAAAAGAGAATAGGAAGACTTACTCCTTACCCAAGCCGAGAAGGCCATTGCTGAACTAGAAGCATAGTCGGAAGGAACTTTTTCCTCTTCGGAACAGAAAGCTCTCCATGAACAAATAACCATACAAAGGAATCAAATCCTCAAGGACAGAGAAGCAAGTTGGCGCCTAAGAAGCCGAGTGATCTGGCTCAAGGAGGGTGACGAAAACTCTAAGTTCTTTCATGGCTTTGCCAATGGGCGAAAAGCCATCAACACCATCTAGGAGCTTCAAAATGAACAAGGGCATCAGGTCCGTACCCCCAGAGAGCTTGCTTCTCTGGCCACCTCACACTTCAAAAACATATATGCGGTCCCGAGGGAAGCCAACATGCTAGAGATCATGAGAACAGCTGAGCTCTTCCCCAGATTTGTGGATGCTGGGGACGGGGAGGAGCTAATCAAGGAAGTATCTCTGGGGGAGATTGAGGCCACCATCCATGGCTTTCAAAGGGACAAGAGCCCAGGACCTAATGGCTGGTCCATTGAATTCTTCCTAGCTTTCTTTGATATTTTGGGGCTGGACCTCCTCAAGGTGGTGGAGCAGTTTCGTTTCTCAAGCAAGATTCCCTCGGTAATCAAATCCACTTTTATTGCCCTCATCCCCAAATCCGACAAGCCTGCCTCTTTTAATGATTTTCGGCCCATCTCATTATGCAACTGCCTCTACAAGATCATAGCCAAAATCTTGGCTAATAGACTGAAGCCAATTCTCTCAGCCCACATTTCCCCTGAAAAGTTCACTTTCCTTCAACACCGTCAGATTCACAAAGCTATTGGAACTGCCCAAGAACTCCTCCACTCTGTACACTGCAAGAACCTGAAAGGAATGATCTTAAAGGTGGACCTGTCCAAAGCTTTCGATCGAGTAAACTGGCTCTATATCTGCCTGCTCCTTACGCATTTGGGCTTCCCCTACAGGTACATCAAATGGATTATGAGTTGTATTATTGATGTGTCATACAATGTCCTTCTCAATGGAGCTCCCACTCCTTTTTTCATGTTCGAGCGGGGTCTCAGGCAGGGGTGTCCCCTCTCACTCCTAATTTTCCTTCTCATCATGGAGGGGCTCAGCAAATTGATCGGGGCAGAACACAGAAGGGGCAGATTTGTGGAACAAAAATGATGGACAACTATTACCTTACCCACCTTCTATTTCTGGACGATGTGCTCATTTTCTTGAATGGTAGCATTGGCGACACCACAACATTACAGCATGTTTTTGAACTTTCTAGAAGGCAACAGGCATGATCATCAACGTTCACAAGTCTACCCTAATGGAAGTAGGTTGTTCTCAGCTAGAAGTTCAATTCACTCTCCGTTGCTTCCCCTTTGCACTACAGCCTTTGGAGGACGGGCTGTAATACTTAGGCTTCAGGCTGAAACCTTCAGGCTACAAAATTGCAGACTGGATCTGGCTCATATCGAAGGTAGAGAAGAGGCTGAATACTTGGTACAATAGATACCTCTCCCGGGTAGGTAGACTCACTCTCATAAAAGCTGTACTGGAAGTGACACTAGTATATTAGATGACTCTGGGTTGGATTCCAAGGGGAATTCTAACCAGATTACAAAAAATATGCAGCAGTTTCCTTTGGAAAGGCAACAAGCAGGGGAATCTCTTCGCATGGGTAAAATGGGACACAATTGCTAGGCCAAAGAGATGGGGGGGATGGGGCATTAAAAAATTAGATCTGTTTGCCAAAGAACTGGCTGCAAAACTAGGGTGGCAGCTCATAACCTCACACAACCTTTGGACCAAAAGTTGTCTATGAAAAATACATCTCCCCCAAAAATATCTTGGACTGGATTCAGTGGGATCAGAGGGCATGTGGTAGCCAGTACATCATATGGAAAGCAGTCCTGACCTCCCTCCCCCTTATTCGGGATGGATTAACCTGGCGAATTCATCAGGGGAGCGCAGTTCGTATAGGTGTGGATCCCTGGATTGGATGCGAGAATGCCCACAGACTCCCAGCTGAGCTGATATAGCTATTAGTGGATCAGGGACTTACACATCTATCCCATATTGCATACCAGGAAAACACCACACTTCTCCAATAGGGCTGGAAGTCAGCCCGCAACCTCCACATCCTAGGACATTGGCATCAGGCCTGGGAGGGCTTCACCGAGGCTCTCACACAAGCGCATCTCAGGATAACGGAAGGGGAGGACGAGATAGTGTGGGCATATGAAAAAAATGGGAGATACTCGCCCAAGGAAGGTTACCTGAAACTCATGGAGCATGAAAAGCCAGAGCAGGTACAACAATGGTGGAAAAATCTATGGAAACTCAAAGTAGCCCCCAGAACGTGAATTCTTTTTTGGACCATCCTTTTCAACAAAATTCCCACTAGCTCAAACTTGATGAAGCGTTATTTCCATGGGCCTTTTTGGTGTCACCTCTGCAGGAACAGTGAGGAAAGCACGAAACACTTATTCCTGCACTGCCCCATCATCATTGAGTAATGGAACCTCATTATGTCTTGCTCCCCCTCCCTCCATCGATGGTAAGGGAGATCCTTCATGGAGGCCTGGTTGGATTGGTTAGAAAGACACAAGGGAAAGGACAGGAATCTGCCCCTCCTCATGTGCTGGGCTTTCTAGACGGCGAGGAACCGATCCATATTTGACAATAAGGACCCCCTTCGGTGCTCCATTGGTCCCCGTATCCTTGTTGATTTTGACCTTTTGCCTGAGGACTCCACCCCGAATCCCCCCAGGACCATTCATCCTGAACTCATTGATAAATCTCCCCCTTGGGCTTATTTGATGGCTCAGCCCAAGATGAGGGCTGTGGAGGGGGGGCCATACTTTACCTGAGGGAAGGCCACTATTTTAAGATCCAAATGAAACTTGGTAGAGGCACAAACAACTTTGCGGAGCTATCCATAGCCAAGCATCTCATTCACTTTGCCCTTGAGAAACACTGCTCTCATCTCCAACTGTTTGGGGATTCCAAACTTCTTTGTAATTGGCTCAATAGAACATCTTATTGCTCTGCTTTTTCTTTGAGACACATATTGGATGAGGCCCTCAGACTTACAACAACATTTGAAAATTTTGTCTGTCATCATATATACAGGGAGCGAAACTCAGGGGCAGACTACTTATCGAAGGAGGCAGCGCACAGGCAGGAAGAGGATTGGCTGATCCAAGAAGAGGTTGATGGAACCTCCCATCAATTTTACCATAGACCGTTTATAGACCCACATGCACTACAGGAGACATAACCATCTATATCACACTCCATTTACTTTACTTACTTATCTGGTATATTACGGTTCTAATCAGTTACTGTTTCTTTTATATATGCAGTCCTAAATGGCTTATACAAGCTACACAGGAAAGTTTTTGACAGTTAAATCAGCTCTTAAAATTTCTGTTCAGTTCTTGGAAGCCATGCGGCCTCCTTGTGTGGAGATTACAGGCTATCTTTTTGTCACAAACAACTACTTTGTTTTTGGATATAGCTGCTACTGAGTTTTGTCATGACCTCCCTGCGCGGAGATTGTTGTACATTGTACATGTTTTTTTTTTGTTGCTGTTCATGTATCGGGAGGCTACCTGCCTCAATATGCATATGCTCAGGCATCTACAAAATGTAATTTCTTAATATTAATAGAAATTACGACTTTTTCCATGGGAAAAAAAAACAGTCTTCTAATTCTGATGAAGATCATTTCCCAATTAAGGAGAATCAAAAAATTAAGACTAATCATACAATCCCTGTACATATTCCAGTACCTCATAAAGTTCCTGATAGATATAAGCCCCTCATGTTACTTGCTACATTCCATGCTTTCCCTAATGATTATCCCAAGTATCTCCCTAGGTTTGATGGAGAGAATGGTATCACTGCCCAAAAACATATTCAAGATTTTGAAGATTATCTTAACTTATTTGACGTAGATGAAGAGGATTTCAGTATTAGGATTTTTTCTCTTTCTTTGCAAGACAAAGTGAAGAATTGGTTCAAAACCATGCCTGAGGCAAGCATCTCAAATCTCGAGCAGTTTCTCAAACTCTTCCTTGATAGATGGATAATCAAAGTCAATCTTCTTGTGATCATAGAGGAATATAATCAGTTAAAAAGACAACCAGATGAAACAATACAACAACTTTTAGACAAATTTAATCAAGCCTATTATTCAATACCATTAAATATAAGACCTCCCCCTGATTCAGCTCTTTTGCATTACCCAAGTGAATTTGATTCAAAGATAGAATTTCATCTAAGAGAAAGAAACCCCTCAACAATGGAACAGATGCAGAACATGGCAGTAGATGTAGAAGTTAATCTGCAAATTAGAAGAGAAAAGTTGAAAGTAGAAAAAGAGGAAAAACTCGACATTTTGATAAAGAAAACAGAGGAAATGATGCAAAAGATCACCATGAAAGTTGAATGTTTTGTTCAAAATCACCATGACACATTTGTTTCACAAAAAGAAGATGTTGACATCCATGAACAAATCCCTGTTAATTACAACTACCATAGATCAAAAGATAGAGTTATAGAACCATATGTGGAGAGGCAATCTGATGATCTAATATGTATGATTGATGATATTACTTCTTTTGATGATTTTACCAAATATGATCAATATGATGATAATTATGCTTTTCAAATCCAAGCTAACTTTACAGAGCAATCAAAAGCTAATTTGAGGAATAAGGAAGTTGAGGTTAAACAGCTTGAAAATAGTGATCAGCTTGTTCATTTCAGCCATGAGAATGAGGAGGAAAGTGTAGAAAATTTTGAAATCAGTGAAGGAACTTTACCATTTTGTTTTGATTCATTTCAATTTATCAGAGATAACTATCATGCAATTAGAAATCAAACGTCAACAAGTCTTGATATTAGCTATCTAGAGGGAAATAAAATCTTTGTTCAAGACTTCTCATATCTAGATTTGTAGCCCGAAAATGCCATTGAATGTCAGGTTGCAGAAGAATACTTGGAAGATGTAACATGTGATCAAATGATCCAAGATGATTCCCTGCCTCTTTGTTTTGAATCATTTCAATTTTTAAAGGAAATGTGGTATAAAATTTTTAAAGAAAAGGAGGAGCAGCTTGTAGAAATCTATGAAGTTCCATTTGAACCTATATGTAATAAGTTACAACAATCCTTCCAAGTTCTTTATGATCCAATAGCTAATAGGTTGAATGATGGATGCAATCATAATTTTTCTCCATTAATAGACTATGAGAGTCAAAATCAAGATGATAATAGTTTCACCATACAGACACTACAATCAGTAGAAATATCATCACAAAGCTCATCTGAGAGTTTGCAAGGTGATAAAGATAAAAGTGATATTTCAGTTTCATGGCATGCAGGCCATACACAATAGATGTACACGTGTTTGAATCAGTTCAAGAATAGTGTATATATGTTACAAGATCCTTTTGTACAGTTTCTAGATCCAACAAAGGAGATCAGAAATTTCCTTATCATCTCAAAGGTTAACAAAGTTATATTTGATTGCAAGATCTCAATTTTAAACACCAATAAGCACAAGCAACAAAGGTCACCAATGTATATGATGCTTGAGTGGTTGCATTGGTTGTTTCATTTTACCTAACTAGCAATCAGAAAGATGATTAGATTAAGTAGGTAGGATTTCAGTTTGATTTAATTCAGTTTTTAGTAGATTATGAAATAAATCCTAAAAGATTTGAATCCAATCAAAAGGCCCTTAGATCTTGATGATTTACTAATTTGGTTTGAAGGCTACAACACCTTTTAGTTTCAGGTCAGATCTCAAGTTGTGCAGGAAAAGGTTAAAGAGTTTTGTGATAAAAAGACCAAGACTGAAGATTCCTACCTAAGTTACAAGGTGCGCAAGTGGGATTCAAGTAGGAAGAATAAAGGTTTGGTGTTGATTGGATGGTAAGATTGTGAAGTTGAAGCTCGAAGAGAAGGCCCTAAGCTCCAAAAACATTACTGTCATACATATAATAAAGCAACAAGAAGATTCCATAGTTCAGCCAAAATCATTCAGAGGCCATCTGACCTACTATTCTTGACTTTCCACCAAGAAAAGCCATCCCCCAGTGGAGCTAGTGTTATGCTCCTATACCAATAGGTGTCATATTTCATGATTGACTTGATGAGATATGTAATATGTTCATACCTTTCCTTGTTGCAAAGGTTTTCCATATTGTCAAAAAATTTAAAAAATGTAAAGAGGGTATACCCTAAAAGAAAAATCAAAGGGTAAAAAGAATAAAATGGTCAAAAAATGAGAAAAAATGAACCTCAAACAAAAATATACCAGGAAAGTGTGCAAGTCTAAATGCCACTACTTTTTCATTTTCTGTAATAAGCAATTGTGTGCAGCTTGTTGCTTATGGCACAATTGATGAACAGTCAAACAGCTTAAGCTTGGCTAGTTTATATTTGAATTTTATGTCTTAGAGATAGAGAATAAAGATCTGACCAAATAGTGTAAACTTGGTAGATAAGTAGATAAGTAGAGTAAATAAAAAGGAGCTCAACAATTTAATCTGAGCCCTCGGATGTAATAAGTGTAGACTTAGGTAGGCTTGCCATGTAAAAGAAAAAGAAGATTGATAAGGGTTTTCCAATCTAAGTGCACCCAAATAAAGAAGAAAAAATGTTAGGTTAAAGTAGGTAGGGTAGGTAGATGGTGTTGCAAAATGATACTTGTGATGAAAAATGCTTCTAAATGTGTTAACTTCTACTTTTATCACAAGTGCAAAGCAAACATTTTACTTGATGTAGTTCAAGCAAGACAAGGTCAAATAATTAACCTCCATTCACATTTCCCCCCCAAAAGATTTCACTAATTTCCCATAAAGTATTAAGGTCTTTGAAAATCAAAGGGGCTCAGAGAAATTTTCTGACTTTTGGAGGGACCGGACCCTTAGTCCAATGATTTAAGAGCCTAAGTACTTAGAAACATTCATCAATCATTCATTTCATTTCATAAAGTTCGTCTAAGTAAATTCCTACTTCACTAAGGAAAATACATAATATCACCAGAAAAACCCCTTTTCCCCATTTTAGCCTAAGTTTTAATGTAAATATTTAACATTTACTTAGTGCTCACTCTCATTTTATTTCATATTAACTTTTAACTATTATTATAGAAATCCCGAAAAACATTAACCCATTCCCGTATTATCTAAACTATATAAAATCTCGACATTTTATATATCCCGCCCCTGGTTGAATAAAACCATAATCATTCTTTAGTGAAGGATTAACGAGTTAATCTATAATTCATTAAGAGCCTTAATTCCCCGCCACACTATATGGGATTAATTAACCGCCTGGGTTAATTAATAACCACCCCCGACCAATCGTATGGACCCCGATAGGATTAAAACATTGTTAATTATATCGGGCCCGCAACGAATAAAGTTCCTTCGACTCCAACGCCCGTCCGCCATCTGATCACTCCCTTTTCATCCAACGGTTGACGATGATATCGCACCCCCCTGATGGCCGTGCTTTAACTCGCGATCACCAGGCAATTTTCTGCCCGTACCTTTGCCACATGTCGCACAATCTATATGCTCGCTCGCACACAGCCTGAAACCACCCAGCCTCAAAAGCGGTGCGATCGCATACCACTTACCACCTCCCACTAATGACAAAACTTCACATCATCAATTTGGCACCATCTGTCCACTGTTCATTCAAAGCTTACCCGCCAATATCAACCGTTTACCCGTTTAAACACAAACACCCTAGTGTTTCTCATTTTCACCTGATTGTGCAGTAAAACCCTTTGTAACCCAGCTGTGCCACCTGAAGCCTCTTTTAACCAATAAGCATGGTTTACCTCCCAAAAATCATTCTAGACTCACTCCACAGAGCTCTCGAGCTCAAATGAAACCTTTTCCACCTCCCCTACAAACCAATGCTTTCTTAACAATTTGTTTTGTTTTACAGGTGATCAGAAGACCACATCCTTGGATAAACAGTCTTAATACTAGTCATAAGACTTGTTTACTCCAAGAATGTTATCAAATCTATTCAAAAAGAGATGGAAGATAAAACACACAGTTGAAAGACAAGCAAAGGAAACAGGAGATTAAACGATTTACTGTTGAAACAGATAGTAAAAACCTAAACTACACATTGAAGGTAAAAGGACACAGTAAAGAACAGTCAAAGAGTATTAGGATTAAAGAGTATCAGATTGAAGACCAAGTCAAGTAAATCAGCTACCATGAAGATAAACAGTAGGGAAGACAGTTACAAAACAGAACATACAAGTTCATGACAAAGTGAAGACAGATGAAAAAACAGAGCGGTAAAAGTGAAAAGTAAACAGTAAACAGTAAAAGTAAACATGAAGACATTAAGGGTTAAACAAAGATGAAAGCACTTTCACCAGCAACAATGAATTTTATCCAAATTAAAAGTGAAAAACAGTTCAAACAAATTCAAGGTTAAAAGATGAAATTAGAGCAAAAATGGTACATTCTTCAGAAATTTCCTGTTTAAGTTATAGTTTTGCAGAAACTATTGTGGCCAATCCAAGAAGTATTTTGAAAAACTGGAGGAGGTTTTTGTTCCTAAGAGGCCAAGCTACAAAAATATCTTTCACATTTTACACAGGTATTACCAAGAGGGAGATAAGTGCATGTCTTCACAGCTTATTTTTCAGTTTGTGCAAAATCCTGTTTTTGACATCTTTTTAGAGAGAATATTGTGAACAACTGGAGATGAATTGTGGGAAACTGAGAGAGGGTGATTTCAAAAATATTCTTATCTACAAAAACCAGTTTCATGTTTTACATATATATCACGGATTGAGATATACAAGCGTATCATTGGATCCTAAGGTTGCAGAATTTCTGGGGCAGAATGCACAAAGGAAGGATGCAGTTAATGACTGGGATGCCTCATCATCAATTAAGAGTTGCTATCAAATTCGAATTTCTCTTGTTTGTCACCATATATCCATAGAAATAGTGCCAAATAGATTCATTAGTTTGGAATGTCCTTTATTAAAGTTCTATTAATGTAAACTGTTGGAGACATTTGTGAAACTAATCTTGATATTTTTTCAAGATAT
Source organism: Pinus taeda (assembly GCA_000404065.3). Classification (NCBI taxonomy): domain Eukaryota; kingdom Viridiplantae; phylum Streptophyta; class Pinopsida; order Pinales; family Pinaceae; genus Pinus; species Pinus taeda. Next base: position 51,997 of record APFE031357639.1, read on the forward strand.
TTCAGTTGACAACTAGTATAAATACTTCTTCATTTGAAGTATTTTGGGTTGATTCATATACATTGCTGTAATACTGGTTTTTTGGAATAAATTGCTGATTGGATCAAATTTTCATATGGCTTGCTGGATAAAGAATTGAAACAAAGGACTTTCCACATGATTCTTGAATCAAACACTGGATCAATAAGTCCTGTATACCTTGTGTTTTAAAGTTTTCCTTGTGTCTTATATCATCTATGTTTCAAAATATGAATGATAAAGAAAAAGATTAATTCAGAATATGCTTGATTGCACTCTGTTTTCAATCGTTATTATTCTCTATGTTTTCTTCTTGATTAGGATAAACAATGAAATCTTAATTGCTCTTGTTTTCTAGTTCTTTCGTTTTGATTATTTGTGAAAGAATACTTAACTGCTCTTTATCAGTAATCATCCAAGTTCCCTCTTGAAATAGGTTGAAGGATTCTTAATTGCCCTTCACCCATTTTTGAAACCCATTCCATCTATTCCAAGTCTTTATTTGTCCCCTGTTTGACCATCTTGCCCTGTGAAACCATCCTTTGTTAAGAAACCAAGTCCAGTTAAGCCATCTTCCTTGAATCCATTAGCCCAATGGCCTAAATTACTCAGTCTTATCCCTTTTCTATTGAATCTCACCACCCAAACTCAAACAAAACTCCTAAACTTCATAACTAGCCTAATACTTTTCAAAAACAAAGCTAAATCATAAAGAGAGAGCCCTCTCTAGATGCAGATTGGCTAGAATCTGTATCTAAAAGAATGGTTTGTGGTTACCTCGGCCTCCTTTCCCCTTCTTACAACTTCTGGGAAAACCTGAGTGATAACAACAGGAAATAATACAATCTTGCATTCATATTCAAATAGCCCTACATCACAATATTTTTCCATGTCTTTGCCTTTGCCTTGAAGCACAACAATGATCATGATTTTGTTTTTCCTTGCATCTTTACATCAACATCTTCTTCAAAGATAATCTCTACAACATTTATACAAGTATTCTCACAAAAGAAACATAGTCAAAAACATTTTCCATTTTAGTTAGATGCTTCTTTTCCATCACCCTTGTTCTTGTTTCTACATATCAAATATGCCTTGCCGCAACTTCTTTGCTAGAAGGCTTATCTTGCTTGTCACTCTTGTTTATTTGTGCATACATTAACTGTGAAACCATTTTAGCATAAATTAATTGTGTTCACTTCCTGTTGATCCTTTATTGTTACTTGTTGCTTCTCTTTTCCTTTGCTGCTCTTGTTGCTCCTTTACGTTGTTCTTGCTCCTTTGCCTTTGCTGCTACTCCTTTGCCATCAATGACAAAATTTCCATCAATCTCCCCATTTAGAATTGATGGCATTATCCTCCCCCTTTTGTTTTGAGAAGTTGTTAGCTTGAGGGGTCTTGGACCTAGGTTCAGAGTTAGTTGTGCTAACCAACAAAACCCTACACTATCGGCCTTTTCGGCAACAATCCTCTTAGTGCAATCTACAGTCTCACTCGAGGTAGTATTGGGGGATGCTAGAACTAGGGTTTTGCATCTAAAAGGCTATGTGATGTAGCAACAAGGATTTTCCTTAAATTAGGGCCCTATCTGGCCTTCACAAACTCTTTTCTTTTGAATCAAAGACTTAAAGTGATATCTACTTAATTAGATATACGAGCTTTTCTTAAGTGTTATAACATGCATAAGTTACTAAACCAAAGTAGGTATGAACCTTTGTGATGAAATTAAAGAAATATAACAGATAAATGAATAATAACTGAGAATAAAGACACATAACATAATAAATAAACAAAGAACACATAGATTTGCTTCAAATTTGCTTTATTACTTCAGATCTTCAATACATGAACATCTTCTAACCTTGTGCACACAACTATAGGGGCCCGCGCAGTCTGTTGCGAACTTACCAAGGTCTTCATGCGCTCAGCTGTAAGATCCTTCCCCTTCACCAAAATACAAAATTATAGAAAAAATAGACTCAAAATCCCATTCATGAACTAAGATTGACCTCTAATGACTCCAAGATGACTCCCTTTTATATCTTTTACATTACATTACCATTTTCCAAGAACCATAGGTGGAGTTCATTGTATAATCAAAACAACCCATCCTTTTACAAAATAAGGGGCTTTCACCTTCATAAAAGCCCCTTTTAACCCTTAGCATTTTGCACGCTCTTATCCTCAAATTGCGAAGACTTTAAAATAATATAAAATTCAAAACTTAGACAAAATTGGACCTGGGGGACCCCATCCCAATAGGCCCCCAAAACAAAGATGTGACTCATCCTGAGTCACTCTGCTGGTACATCCTCGATGCACACTTTGAGGTCATTGAACTCTTCCTTCAATGCTTGAAGCTTTGTTGTGCACTGCACGACAGCCTACCGAACCTCTTCAACCAACTTCTCAGTAGTTAGCCCCTCGATTGCCAATCCAATGGTTCATTGCATCTACTGCATTCCTTTTAGTTTACTCTCAACAAACTAAGAGAGTTGACTAGATTCACTAGCCCAAGGTTGTGTTTTTGTTGAGATGATTGAGGATTTTCGTCGCAACTCGTCTATTTGAATCTGAAGGGCCTTCCCTTCCTGAGTTTTGGCGAACCATTGCACAGGTGCTAACGTATGTGATGTTTCTCTGATCTCATGAAACTACAATTGTTTTTCCTGGATGTATGCTTAAATATTTTGTACATGTGGGTCCTCTTACTGTTGGGCCGTACAATGGGTATAAGTTTACTCTTGATTACACTATCGTTTTCCTTCTTTTTATGCATTTGTGCCCTGATGCAGTAAGATGTTGATAAAACTTCGATAACAAATGAATAAAATTGCTTTTGATATGGTTTGACTAAGCAAAGCTAACTTTCGTTGTTTTTATGCAGAAATTGGCAAAGGGAACAACTGTTGTTCAAAAGTTTGAACAACAAATGCTAAACAGGGGAAAAGGAGCGCATATTATGGGGACGAATCAAGAGGCTCAACGCAAGTTGGAATGTTGTCCGATAATAGCATTTAGTTGTGAATTCCTCAGGATCTTCTGATCCTGAGGAATTGCATTTATCTCTTTTACTTCTTGATTATAAAGTGGAACTTCTCACCCTTTTGAGGGGGGTTGTAATTTTAATATACGAAGCGTCATTTTGAAGAGCACGGCGCATTGTAATGACATTTGAATTTGATGATTAATACATAATTTGAGTTGCTGTTCACTCGTGATATTATGAATTAGTTAAGAAGTATTTGTTGGCGGCTTGGGCCCGATCACTGGTGGATTTCATTGTCGTTCCCTGTGTTATACGTTTACTTTTCCTTTACTGCAAGTTTAATTATTCGGCTTTATAGTTTTATAGATGATTTACTTTCATTGGTGTGGAATTCATGTATGTATTTCATTACTTCTTAATTCTGTCAATTGATTTCATTTATTTAAGTAAATTTATAAATGGATTGGAAATTTCTCAAGGAAATATTTCAGTATCTTCTTCACATATCTAAAAATCCACATGAGTTAGAATTATTCGAATCCCTCCCAACATACCTCAGTGTTAGAGCTTCCAAATCTAAGATGAACAAGTTTATTGTCACAAGTGACCCTTCATCCTCTTCTCATCAAATAGCTCTAGCTCCGTAGGACGAGGTGGGAGAAGTTTGAACCAATCTATTGAATTATCACCTCCTCCCTCCCCACTTGCTCTAGACATTTGTCCAGATTTGGACTGCAACCCTGATGGTTGTCATGTGATCTCGTTTTCTCAATCTCCATCCTCTAGTTCCTTTGATCTTCTGGATTGTACTGTGTTGTGTTCATCCGTTCTGGACTCCACGTTTGTTGTTCATAAGGATCAAGTTGTCAATGAATTTGGTGTTGAGAAGCCAACCTGCACTATCATTTTTTATGAGTATGTGGGGGAATTTGAAGAATAATTCACAGTGAAGGATGACGTCCTCCCGTCTGCACCTCATCCGCTTTATCTTAACATATTTTTTTTATTCTTCCATTTCTGTTTTTTCTTGTGAAAGCCCATCACTGGATGTTTCTACTTCTGATCATTCACAGAACGCGTAGGATGTCAGTCTATCATTTGATTGTGGAGAGAACAAATATTTCTTTCTGAATCCACCCAATCTTTCATCTTTCATTTCTGGAAATTGAGAGGGTGAAAATTTTTCTTTCTCGTCAACCCCTCTATATGATTCGTCAGATCATGAGGATGTTCATGTACATCTCAAATTTTCTGATCGTGGCTATCGTGATCTTTTCACTAACTCATTTGATCACGATTCAGATTCACTTGCTATTGATCTTTCTAAGCCACCAATATTTGATGATCTATCTTCTAATGAAGTGGAAACCCCTAAAAATATCAAGGCACTTTAGCCCGAGCTGATGGTTATGTTAGGTTCTCGTAGCCTTGAGGAGAGTTCCAATTCCGATCAAAAATATGTTCAATCACCCTAGGCTCCTCATCACTCTCATGTTTGCATTGAAAATAAATATCATCCATAGATCTTACATCCTTCACTAGAATCACACGATCCTATTGCTCACGCATTGGAGGAGTCATACATAGCGAGTCATATTGCTAAACAAAATTTTTCTTCTTTCTCCATGTTTACTCATTTTTCAAGGTCAAAAGAGTGGACATGCTTGTCATATGCACATAGTGTGATACAACACCATGGTACAACCGTAGAGTGTCTGTCATGTGATTTTCCTCTTTAATTTTATGTGGATGCATTTAAACTACGAGTGTGTTGGTATTCATTGTTTTATCTTTTTTTCTTGTTGGTTTACCTAAATATATTTCTTGTCAACCATGCCTTCACCTACATGGGCCAACCAATGCGTCAGTGGTTGCATTGGAAATATCACTTCACGTGAGTGGGCCCATGCACTGTTTATCTTAGAAGTAGGAATAATGTTTGATTTCATGTTTTTATTTTTATTTTTTTTATTTTTATTTTTTTTAACTTATGTATTTTTCTTGCTTGTTTGTTTGTTTATGCACCCGTAGGATTAGCTTTCCCATGAAACCGTGTTTGGCTCTTGAGACAAGCAGGGTGAAACACAAGAGGACTTGTACAACTATCAACATTTGGTTATCTGTCTATCCCCTCTCTTCATGAAGAGATTGTGTTTCTTCAGTCGATGATACCCTGATGGAAAATATGTTCTTTTCAGAGTGAATCTTGGTGAAAATAGAACACTTGAACTTTCAAATAGTATCACCTACTCTAATCGGTTTTATGTTTTCAGTTAATCTTTGTCAACTCAGTCAAGTAGAGTAAGGTGAGGGGGAAACATTAACAAGTATGTCTGAGGTATATATATAACATCCTTCTCTGAACAAAAAACCTCTTCTACTATCAATAAGTATGGATCCCTCTTCTGCCTCATGAAATAAATAAATTCCTATGCACAGTTCTTTGAAAAATGAAAAAAAATCAAATAAAGGTGAAAGAAGAGAAACGCTTCTTGCGTAGAGAGGTGTGTTGAATAAATCTGTCATTGATGGCATCATAGTTGAATTTTTGAAACAAAATGTAACCCTAGATATTGTGTAAACCCTAGGAGACCTAAACCCTAACTACTTGACTAGACCCTAGGTGCGTGAATATATTAAAGAAATTCTATATGCACTTACCGTAACGAATCACTAGCAATGATGTCATTATGATATCATGTTTTCATTGTTGAAGTTAATGTCGGTCATTAATGATGGAAAGCCAATAACTTTCCCTTTTATGAATTTCCCAAGCTTTGTTGGAGATTCCCTAAGAAATAAGTTGCCTTGTTGAAGATGCCCATGAAGACATATTGAAGGCACTGTAGGCTTGTTGAATGTTGCTCATAATTCCCATGTGATGAAGCCCTAGTCTAGTAACCCTAGATGTATGAATATGTCAAGAAACCCTAGTCCTTGTATGCAATCCTAATGCATGAAGATCACATGCACTAGCATGTCAAAATAGTGAAAAAAAATAATCCACTTGATGCTCTAATTCCATACAAGAAATTATTTAATAGGGTTGTTATGAAAAAATATGCATATAATGAAAGAAAAATTAAATTTCCATCATTAGAGGTCATATCTTGAAGGGAATACTATATCATCTTATAGAGGAGGTCATAATATTTTCAATGAGTACTCGCTTGACTCCTAATTCCTTACTGTTGAGGAGAAATAAATTTTTGAAATCAACATATGTCAAAAATTATAAAACTGTCCAAGCTGACTTTAGTAGGCTCATAGCCCTTGGCAAAGAGATGTGTTCCTTCAGAATATGGAAAAACCACTATAAATATAAACCTAAATTCTTTCATTCAAGCTTATATTTTTCGATGGAGACAAGACAAGAGGTAGAGAATGAGCCGTAGCCTAGAAAAACAAGAAAGACAAGTTTCTGAAATTGTTCTTGGGTTAAATAGTCTCCCATGGGTTCAAGCTAGAAGCATAGAAGTTGTTGTAGTTGTCGTGGTCGAAGTTATCATAGTTTCCGTGGTCGAAGTTGCCGTATTTTTTGTGCTTGAATTTGTCGTAGTTGTTGTGGTCGAAGTTGTCGTGGTTGAAGCTACAATGGTCAAAGCTGTCGTAGTTTCCATGGTTGAAGCTTCCATGGTCAAAGTTCTCATAGTTTTCATGGTCAAAGTGTCGATATATTGGGATTGGACAAATAGAGATTATTGAAGTATTCTCTTGAGAACAAAATAGGGAAGAGTTGGAAAACTTTGTGAAGCAGCATATTGAAGATTTGTGGAGATCATTGAAGACCATGATGCATTGAAGCCATCATGAGGTGACCTTGAAGAAGTTTTGTTTGGGAAACATGAAAAGCAGTGGTGACACCTTCATGTGAAGAAAAAGGTTGTCATTGATGATGTGACGTGGATACTAAGTGAAGGCATAACTGAAGATTGATAGGGCTTTTTGAAGAATACATTGGGAGTCGTGATGTATAACCAAATACATCTTGACGAAGTAAAGTAAGGGTTGGATCCCAAGAGGTCATAGCCTCGAAAAGATGAGGTTGGTGCCTCAAAATTGACAAGGTTGGAGCCTTGGAAGTCCAAGTCGGTGCTTGGCAAATACATGTTGAAGCTTGGGAGATTGAAGATCGGTGTCTTCATCTAGGGTTGGAGCCCTACATATATTGTACTTGATTTATTGAATAAAATAATAAAAGCATTTATTCTTATTGTTCATTTTGTATTCTAAATATAAGTGATCTAACTGGTAAAAGTAACAATTGAAAAGGAATATTGATTCACCCCCCCCC
>APFE031357639.1:72584-83540 GCA_000404065.3 Pinus taeda
AACTATGAAGGAAGTAGTGGATTCAGAGGATGGAAAACTCTGGAAAGAGGCCATGGTTGATGAAATGGCATCTTTGCACAAAAATGAGGCTTGGGATTTGGTGGAGTTGCCGGCTAGAAGGAAACCCATTGGAAACAAATGGGTGTTCAAAAAGAAGACAAATGCAGAACGAAAAATAGAAAAATACAGAGCTATGTTGGTAGCGAAAGGTTATTCCCAAGTGTTGGGAATTGATTTTGGTGATACTTTTTCTCCTATTGCCAAGGTAACTTCTATTAGCTTTTATTTGTTGCTACTACTTCTGATTTTGAGGTAGAACAGATGGATGTGAAGACAACATTTCTTCAGAGGGATCGGTGAAGGGTAAGAAAGAATTGGTATGCAAGTTAAAGAAGTCTTTGTATGGGTTAAAATAGTCACCAAGGATGTGGTATCATAAATTTGATACATTTATACAGGGACTTGGCTTCACCAGAAACAAAGCAGATCACTGTGTGTATTTTAATCTAATTGGTGACCGTGTTATTTATCTGGTCTTGTATGTGGATGATATGTTGCTAGTTGGAAATGACAAAGAAATTATCCAGGATTTGAAGACCCAATTGTCCTACACATTTGACATGAAAGATCTTGGTGCTGCAAACTATATTTTGGGCATGGAAATTAAAAGATATCGGGCAAAGAGAAAGCTCTTCTTAAACCAGAGGAAGTATGTCGAGACAATACTATAGAGGTTTAATATGCAGGATAGTAAACCGGTTTAATATGCAGGATTGCACAAAATGTTGGATATTCGTGGCTTTGTTGATCCTGATTGGGCTAGAGATCTGGATCAGATAAGATATACAAGTGGGTATGTGTTTAACCTATTTGGAGATGTAGTCAGTTGGATGAGTAAGGAACAATCTGTAGTGGCACTATCAACTACAGAGGCAGAATACATGGCAGCCACTCATGCAAGCAAGGAAGCAATTTTGTTGCAAAGATTGAGTTTAATTATGGGGTTAGTATAGGGAGCTATAAGGGTAGACTGTGACAGCCAAAGTGCAATTTTCTTGGCAAAGAACCCCGCCTATCATTCAAAGACAAAGCACATTGATGTTTAGTATCACTTTGTGAGGGTATGATAGAAGACAAAAAGGTGTTGCTGGTATAGGTGGACACTTTGAATAATACTACAAATGCATTGACAAAATCTGTGAGCTCTGAGAAGTTCTCTTGGTGTAGAGAAACACTGGGCGTTACAGGGCTGGATAAATGACTAAGCTCTCTTGTGACCCCCTGTGGAAAGAAAACAAGTGGGAGAATGTTGGGTTGTGTTATATTCTTTCCACGACTAGTCCATGTAGTTACCCAGGGGTTAGAGGGGGGGAGGTCACAAGGGGTTTGAGGGGTACCTGTAACTGCACTTTATGGGGTCTGGGGTATTTCCCCAGAAAATTTTGGTTTTGGACCCTACGTTAGGTTGGGCGGACACACCTATGGTTTTGTGCATGATTTTCACACATGATTTTGGACGCAATGGTTTTTGGTCCATGGTATTGGATGCTTCGGCATGTATAAATATGTATTGTAACATTGAAAGGAACATAATGAAAAATCAAGCTGGTAGTCTCGATTTTGGGATCCAGGGGAAATATCTGTGTATATGTGTTTTATGTGTTATGCTCTCGCATTTTTATTTTATGTGTTTTAGAATTTGTATGCAGGTAATTTCTGTAAGGGGTTAAAACCTACATAGAGGTAAAAATGTAACCTTAGATGTTGGAAAATAATATAAACCTATTGAAAGGATAAATAAAGACAAGAAGAAACTGAAATGGAAGGAGAATAAAACAAACACTATGAAGAAGGATAAAACTTCATGCACTGATTGTAATAAGGAAGGACACGATGAGGAACACTATCGATCATTGCATCCAAAATTGAAGCCTAACAAGTTCGGGAGTAAAGAGAGAAAGAATGCTACTGCTATTCAAAAGGACTTGGGATCATATTCAAATGATAAGACAATGGTTACAACTACAATTATAAAAGGTAAAGATTCTAAAGCATCTACAACTACTTTTTTGCATTCTGTTGATAATGATAATGATGAGAGGAAAAGAAATGAGCTATTTCATATTAGAGTCATTTCCAAGAATATTAAAATTGATACATTATTTGACAGTGGGTCACAAGTTAATTTGATTTCTGAAGCAATTGTAAATAAGTTGGGTATAGAAACAAAACCTTATAAAAAGCCATATCCATTAGGTTGGGAGTGTGATAAAACAAAGCTACAAGTTATGAAACAATGTAAACTTCATTTTTCTATTGGGTCAAAGTTTGTAGATGAGGACATAGTCCCACTAGATGTATGTGGAATTGTATTAGGAAGTCCATACTTGTATGATAGAAATGCTATCTTCTATCGAACTAAACTAAGTATGAACTCACTAAGGATGGAAATAAATATATTGTAAGGGCTCATAAACTCAAACATAATTTCTCTCTCATAAATTCAAGACAAATGAAAAGAATCTTAAATTTAAGTAAACAATTTTTACTTATGATTGTAAAAGCAAAGGATATTGATAAATTTGATGCATTCCAAGGCTATAATTCTTAACAGAAAACAGATCTAGTTAAAGTTTGTTTCTAATTATGATATTTTGTTTCAAGAGCCTAAAGGGCTTCCACCCAAGTGAGAGATAGAACATGAGATTTATTTGCAACAAGATGCTCTACTACCTAACATTGGAATGTACAAGTTATCAACTCTAGAGAATGCATAGATAAAGAAGTAGGTACAGGCGTTGCTCGATCAAGGGTTTGTTCGACCAAGCACATGATCGTGTGGATCACCTATTGTGTTAGTCCGAAAGAAAGATATTTCATGGAGAATGTGCATTGATTTTAGAGCATTAAATAAAATCACAATAAAGAATTGTTAACCTCTTCCTCATATTGATGATTTGTTAGATCAGTTAAAAGATGCAGTTTACTTCTCTAAATTGGACTTGTGAAACGGATACCATAAGATCATAGTTGCAAAATAAGATGTATGGAACTCTGCTTTCAAAACAAAGCAAGGACTCTATGGATGGATGGTTATGCCTTTTGGCTTAACTAATGCTCCAACTATATTCATGCGAGTCATGAATAATGTATTTAGACCATTCATTGATGATTTTGTAATAGTCTATTTAGATGATATTCTTTTTTTTCAGTAGAACATGGGATGAACATGTAAAGCATGTAAAGAATATTTTAGATGTTTTAAAAAGAGAAAATCTCTATGTAAAACTGTCAAAATGTGAATTTGGCAGAACATCCTTGAATTATTTGGGTTATACTATAGGGGGTGGTGAATTGAAGATAAATCACTCTAAGGTCAAAGGTATTGTAAATTGGCCTAAGCCAAATATTGCTACAGAAGTTAGAAGTTTCTTAGGGGCAGCACAATATTGGAGAAAGCTTATTGCTAACTTTTATTTAATTGTAGCTCCTTTACATGCTTTGACAAGTGTGAAACAGGTGTTTCAATTTTGATGCAGCACAGGAAGCCTATAGGTTTTCATTCTAAGACATCCACATCAGCAGTAGTTAACTATCCTACATATGATAAAGAATTACATGCATTAGTTCAGAGTGTTAAAAAGTGGAAACATTACATAATGGGTAAAGAAATAATCATACACACAAATCATCAACCACTTCAATATTTACACTCACAAACTAAATTGCAACAATCACGACATTACAGTTGGATGGGTTTTCTATAACAATTTCAGCTTGTTATCATATATAAGAAGGGCTTAAATAATAAGGTTGTAGACATGTTATCAAGACCAATTATAAGTGCATCCACTATACTTAAGAATAATTTGATAATTAATGAAAGTTACATTGAACAATATGCTCAAGACACAGATTTTAAGGATGTATATGCAAATTTAAGTCATGCCAAGTAGGTAGAAGAATTGGATTATTTCATAAAGGAGAAACTCTTATATCATTTGGGAAAGTTATGCATTCCACAAACTGAAAGAGTTAATATAATTCGAGAAGCACATACTTCTCTCATATCAGGTCATTTTGGTGTAAGTAAAATAGTTGAACAATTACAAAGGTTCTGTTATTGGCCATGAATGAATGAGACAATTTCTAGATATATTAGAGGATGTACTATGTGTGCTACAATCAAGCCAAGTAATAGAAAATTAGGTTTGTATACTCCACTTCCAATTCCTTCATGTCCTTGGGAAAGTGTTTCCATGGATTTTGTTGGGGGATTTCCAAAGTCTAGATAGGGTCATGATTATTTGTATGTAGTTGTGGATAGGTTCAGTAAGATGTGTATTTTGACACCATGTAATAAAGAGGTCACATTTGAACAAACTGCAAAGTTTTTCTTTCAAAATGTATGGGTTCATTTTGGGTTACCCAATTCTATTGTATCTGATTGAGATTCTCGATTTGTTGGGAAATTTTGGTGAAGTCTATGGGAGTTAATGGACACAAAGTTTAAGAAGAGCATGAAATTTCATCCGCAAATAGATGTTTAGACAAAAGTGGTCAACAGGACAGTGATATTGTTGCTTCAAGGATATTATAGCAAGCATCCCAAACTTTGGAATGAGCATTTGTGTTATGTACAGCATGCTTACAGCCATGCAAAACATTCTTCTACTCATAGATCTCCTTTTCAGACTTGTTTTGGTTTTATAGCAAAGTATCCCTTGGATTTTGTCTTTGGTAAAGACATAGCAGTTGATGGACACAGTGATGTGGACAAAGCAACCAAGTTCATTGAAAAAATCCAAGAAATTCACCAGGAAGTATAGGAACAGCTGGAAAGAAGCCAAGCAAAGTATAAGGTGTGACATGAAAAGCATCGAGTTGAGCATAGTTTTGAAGTTGGTGATCAAGTTTGGTTATACATCAGCAAAGAAATAATGCAAGGGAAAGGTAAAAAGTTGAAACCAATTAGATATGGTCCTTTCAAAATACTTGACAAAATTGGAGAAAATGTTTTCCATCTAGGTCTACTAGCTTATATGGAAATATATTCCATCATAAATTTTGAAAACTTGTAGTTGTATGAACCTTCATTGGTTGAAGATTCCGAAGCGTAAGGTTAGTTACCTTCCATTGAAGATATTTTGCCCGAGTATCTCAATGAGCTATAGGAGTACACAGTTCTATATAGGAGGATAAGAACTTCGCGACAGGGAAATGTTGAGTATCTCTGAGTTGAAATCAAAGGTAAAAATCCAAGTAAAGCAGGTTGGATAGAGATTGGAAAAATGAGGGAACTTTATCCTCACTTACTCAATAGCTAGAACCAACTTTTGGTGGACCAAAAGTTTCTAGTGGGGAGGAGTGATCCAAAATGGATCCAGTCTTTCCTCTAGATAAAAGTATCAAATGTATATGAAAGTGGGTTTAAGTCAATGTGATCGTCGATATGATTCCAATGGTGCAAATGACGCGTAAATCCAACACCGTATGAAGATTTTAGAGCCAGTCAAAGATTTCGGTCAACAGTCAATGCCTATGTTAGCAAGACACGTAGCAACCCAGGAATGAGTCACATGTTCTGGATGATGTCAGCATAGAAGGTGATGTTTCAATTTATGATTGGTTCACACCATAGTATTTGGATCAGTCAGATCAACGAATGAGAGTAACAAAAGTCACGGGGAAGTGGTGATCATTTGATCAAAGGAGATCGACACATATTGCATCAGAACATGCAAGCAAGTTAATAATTCAAATGGACATCATGTGTTTATTAAAAATAAGTTTAACTTCTTTGAGTTCCAACAAGAAAGTGGTAAACAGTTTCTCACATGCCCCAAAAGTGGGAAATGGTATTTTTAAAGTCTATGCGATTACCCTTAGCGGGCAACACGTAGCACACCAAAACATGTTTTCTTCTCGGAGTATTAACAGTCATGAAAGAATCTATGTGATATTTCATGACAGTTGTAGGATCGAGTAGGATGGATTAAAAGTTGAGATCAGCCAAGCTAGTTGGTGAGTGGGTGACGCGATAGCCATTGGATCAGATGAGTGATGCGATAGTCATTGGATCGAACAAGGGATGTGATAGCTGTTGGATCATTTGGTATTAGGATCCATCAGGAAAAGGTTGGATGGTCGGGGTCAACACAACACCCATCTGTCCTTTGTTTTATCCTTTGATTTTAATGTTATCGTATTATTCCACGTTCACCGTAGTTTTGTAACTACATATGGTATATCAATACCATAACACTAAGGAAGGTAGGAGAGATATCAAAGGTGGTGTTGGATCTTCCACGAGGTCTAGAGGTCATAGTGGCCAAATACAATCAATTTTATACTCGTTTTGACTTGAAAATGTGAGTTGAACATAGTGGTGATATCCATTTTCATATTTGAGACTTTGTTTTTGAGCTCATACCTGTAACAACAATTTGAAAACAAAATAAAGAGGTTAGCACTGGAAGTGAAAGGACAAGGAGATGTATCCAGGAAGTCTAGTGAGCTCCTTTACTAAATTTGGTTGTGTTAATGTGTTTGAATGTGTTTTAAAATTGTTTATGGGTTGATGTTATTCACAATATTTTCGATCCATTTCACTAAGTAACATAAGCAAATTCACACATAGTCTATAATGCCTTTTTCATTAACGGATCATCTACCAGCCTATCCTCCTCTTCCTCTTCCATGGCCTTGGAGTCCTCCATGCGCTGCACCTGCACCTTGATCTCGAGGCCAATTTTCTGCCTGGTTTTAATAGGTAGGGGTCCTATCCATCATTAATTCATAACTTCGACAATGGCTCTCATCATGACCTAGAAATTTGCATAAATTGCAAAACAACTATTCGAGGGTCTGTACAAACTTCTGTAGTACATGAAAATTTTCTTTCGCATGCTATCCTATAACTTGAAAAATAGCGTACCATAACATTGCTCCTGTGCTCAACCTACTGGTATTTCTGGCTTCAAGGGGACATGCCCCCCGTAATAAGATAATTCCGATAAGCTAGAAAATGGTCCTTATCATGACCATGACCCTTACATTTCAAGCACTAAACTTCTGCATGAACTTCAAGCTACACTTCCCTTTCCTTCTTTAGGGTCTACAACTCTAGGTGTAGACTTGCCAGCTATGAGTGAATATGTTACAATCCAATGTTTTTATCTTGTACTAGTGAGGCTTCCAACCTCATCGCAATCTCCATATCTTCTTCTTCCGTTGCTATATTATGCTACTATAACGATCATCTTAGGTCAGGCAACAATGAAGCAATGTACCAATCTTTGTGTTGTTCATCCGTGATGTTCATATTACCCAACTGGATCAAGAATTTTAACCTCTGATAGAAATCCCATTGTTGAGGGACAAAGTCCCCTAGGGCCTTGGGTCAATACCCTAGTAGAGGGGGGGTTATCTACAATTAAAAATAAGCATTCCACACATCCATGATACCAATATAAGCAAACTATGTGAAGAGAGGTGCACCTAGGGGTCCTTCGTTTGGGTAGATCCAGCCAAGGTCCAAACCCTCTTGGAGTTCCCTTCGATCCTTCAACCTAGAAAACAATAAATTCAAGGAAGCATAGCAGTTTATGGACCAAGCATCATAAAGAAATCAACTTCATAGCATATTGAAAGGTTGTTAGTTATATAATTGAAAGAACTATTCATATGCAAACTATAATGACAACATCATAAGCATGAAGAAGATTGATTTTGAAAACAAGACAAATATTTTTCTATTGTTGATAACTAAAGTAAAATAAGAATGATATCACCTGAATCTTCCTCTCACAGGCTCCAATCGGAACCATCCTCCGAATTTGTCTAAGCTCAAGTCTTCAAAAGGCTTCTTCCATGACTCAAACAAGGATATCTCACTAGTGAAAATACATCGTAACTCAAGGAAACAAGGGTTTCCTGTAATGGGGGAAGTGCTGGAAGCACAAGGATCATCAGACCTAATCAAGGATAATCTCAACAGAGTGATTTTTCTCTCTATTCTTTCCTCCCTTAGGCCTTCCCATTGAAACCTTTTTATACTTCTCCCAAAGTATTTTTTTAGTTCGGAATTCATTGGGAACAGTTGGGTCACGTGCACTAATAGGTAATCAACAGGTAAAACCCATGATCTCTACCCGAAATTAAGGAGATTTAATTTTTTTAAGTGTTTTAAGACATATACGTAGGTTGGATATACACAGACCCGTGTACACACACGTTTAGCTCAAGATAATGCCACGCATAGGGAGTAAAACACTGTTTTTTAAGTATTTGGACTAGGTCATGAGTGAAGCATCACAAACATCAAGAGTGAGAATTGGAGCTATAACATATGCCCGCTAATATATGAGGTCAAAAGGGGTACATGATGGCCGAAATATATTAAGTAAGTACATGAAAAGGAAACCTGTAAAAAACTGAGAAGGACTTCACCAGAGTTCAACCTCGTGAGCCACAAAAGGAGATCAGAAAGAAACACTATCTAAGGCAGGCATACCCATGCTCAGATAAAGTAAAGCATGTCCGCATATCAAGTACAAGTGGATTCACTAAGCATACAGTATAAAAGACTGAAAAATACATAATGGATCATCTGATCACGATTAAACAAGTACATGTCTGAATATCATATATAAGAATGCCAATGATGGTAAAGGATGAAGTTGATCACTGATATCAAAGACTGTCCCCAAAAGTACCAAATGAACATGATAGAGTAAGATGGTACTACATTTCAAACTCAAGTGCCAGCATATAGAATGTCGCCATGAATGACTGCAACATATAGGGTGGAGTGGTATTAACTAGCAGCAACAACAAAAACTGTCAAGTGAACCAATGAATGCTGATGCAACCCAAGGTCTTCACTGACCGCCATGGTACATTTATACATCATGGGAATAAATTATCTAAAGTCAACCATGTGAGAAATCATTTGATTACAGGTCATTGATGTGTACCATTAACAAATGCGAGACTACTCACCAATAATGATAATGAACATCAAGGTACCCAGTACAATCTAACAAGTGTGAATAAATGAGCTGGAGTCGAACACCTATAAGAATCTATCAATCAAGAGACAATGATGGTTTCCCACTATCGATAGCGAAGGATCTATCACTAATGACTGCAAACCCCAATGTACTTCCAAATGGACTCTAGATCTTTTCCCTAGAGCAATGAGTCATAGTCGATAGAGAAAGATCTACTAGAAGGAGGACATTAAGGCATCCTTCATTAATCTAGCACGAGTGTAACCCATAGGTCAATAATGTGGAAGGAATCAGACGAAAAAGATGTAGTAACCCAACCGAAGCATGTTTCCAACATACACAAGATGTGGCTAGTGCATGAGAGAAGCTCCCTAAACCAACCAATGATGAAAGCTAACATAGAGGTTAGGTATCCATCAATAGGGTCAAATGGAAACTGAGTTAGTGCATGAATCCCAATGTGTGATAGTGTAATCTGATGTCGAATACAAGGGAAACCACTCAGTAAAAGACCCATGATACTAATTTATGTTGAACACGAGGTGACCTATCAATAATGAAAATAGGGCTAGGGTGTGGCTCTAGGCCTATCCTCAGAGCAAGATGTCATCATCGATAAGGACAAGACCCGCCAGCAAGAAGTTAATGGGGACCTTCTCAAACCAGCATGAGTAAAGGACCAATATAGATGATGTGATGATAGACAAGACTTTGACAACCAAGGATGGCCGACTAAAAAATGAGTCAAGAGACACCACATAGAGGCTAACTCAAGCTAACTTCCGTTGAACAAAAGCACGATTCAATGTGACTATGTGGCAGCATATGATGACTCTATATAAGTTCATCATGCAAGAGGTATGAAAAAACCCTCCATATGATTGGAAGAGTTAACCAATCGGGGGATAACTAACTCAATAACAAGGTTAAGGCGTACCTAAGTCGAACTAAATCTCACCCAAATGGAGGAGACTTTGTTTTGAGTGCTTTGTTCAAGGGCGACACGACTGACTCTAGCTACCAAGAATAAATGGAAATATTGCCTTGTTCTTGCTCTTTTTGGAATATATAATTTTTTTTGTCTTTTTCTTTAAGCTGGAAAAAGAATAAAAGAATGCTATAGTACAGTGGAAAGAATGAGTGTCGGCGAAACAAGTGATCTAGTTCTTGGGTTTGGAACAATCCTACGCTCAATGCAGGGAGGCAAAAACTGGTTAAGGACACTCAAAGGTGTGTTCCTTCCATGGGTCAGCATGTGTCAAGTTGCAGAAGTCAAGGGGATGCAAGTTTGATTTTTCAGACATCATGGTCAAAATTTGGCTTAAACATGAGTCCAAGTGAAGTCGTCTCAAGGCCAAAACGTGCAAATGGTCAAAATGGAATGCAGTAGTACAACTCAACATGAAGGAGCCTCTAGGGTATAAGGCCAGAACGAAGTGAAGAAGCAAAGTGGAATGAGTCTTCATAGCATAAGTCATGGCAGGACTACAGAGGACTCCCGAGCCTACTCAAATCGAAGCAGCATGAGAAACAAATTTCAGTGAGGTGCTAACTATGATACCCATGAAAAGGATGTCTCTACCATCATGCCATGATTTAAAGAATCGATGAGTGAAGATGGTTATTGAACCATAACATGATGGTATTGACCCTATGGCAAGTGTATCGACAAATGGAGGCTAGTATGCATAATGCAATGAAAAAATGGCTTCCCTAACCTATATGCTAGTGAGAAAATGATACCTGCAATGATGGGTCAGCAGTCATGGAACTGTCTCAAAACTATCAAAAAGCGTCCAAAATGTCCTGAAAATCAAACCATTCTCAACATTCCTAGCTCCCAAGTTAAAAGTTACATGAGACAAAACAAAATCAAGTTTTGAAAAAATTTGACATTTTCAAAGCTTATAAAATAGTTTTTTAACTCATCATTATTACTATT
>APFE031357639.1:83682-122721 GCA_000404065.3 Pinus taeda
ATTTGAGTTGAGAGCACAAGGAGTGATGAAAAAGAAGCAAGTTGTGCCATTCGCCAAATTCGACCATTGAAATCTTCCCAAAATCACCAGGTAACCCTTAAACCCATCTTGCATTCATTTGTGATTGGTTTTAAAAATTTAATTCAAGTTTCACCATTGAATTTATGTCAAAAAATTTTCCACGGCATATACGTGGGTTGGATATATGAAACCCGCATATACACAGGCACTAGACGTGACTGTGTATGAAACAGACCAACATATACGCCAGGAAAACTTTAAAACAAAAAACTGACGGTCCAAACTTATTTTTTATTCAGGATGCCAGTCACTTGGAGGGAAAGAGATCATGCCTTAGTGGATGATGAGGTTATGAACGATCCTAATGCCTTGGAAGCCTTAAGAAGATGTGGTTTGCTAAAGTTCTTCAAAATGCCAAACATGAAAGTAAACACACGCTTGCTCAAAATTCTTATTCACTACTGAAGCATCGAGGATGACTCATTCATGATCGATCAAATGCCACTCAAGATAGAGATTGAGGATGTTTATTTCATCATTGGCCTTTCCTGGAGGGGAGAGGTATTACATTCCATGGGCAGATCACTAAGTAACCTCTCTATCGAGGACTATGTGCATATCAATTACCCGGGTCATCCAGAAAATATTGGAAGTCAAATTCCAATCAAGCATGTAGAGAGTTTATCATTGAGGATCATCCTGTTCACTATAGCCAGAGTGAATGGATCAACTTCCTTACACCAGGCTTAATGACTTTCCATGATCTTGGCGGGAGACTGTCTCACCATAGTATTTGATTGGTGTACTCCTCTTCTTGCCAATTTGAAGAGCCAACTTACTTCTATCAAGAAGGGCTAGAACAAAAACTTTGGATATGGATCTATTTTGTGCTCTTTCTTCAATGAGAGGGTCCCAACACTCTATCCTAGAGTATTAGTTTCGATCAAAACCCCACGAGATCCATGGATGGGTAGGTGGGCGACCTGATGAAACGACTAGGAGGTGGGGATGTTCCATGGATTGCTTTCGATGATGACTTCTTCTCCTGGTGGGAGCAACAGATCATCATAGTGGGTGATTACCCTTATGCCATTTTGGACTTCCGAGGACATCTTGACATAGCTTTACCACCAGATGCAGAATGGGGAAATATAGGTAACAAATGTTTTTGATTTTTTGATTTTTTGATTTTTTATGATTTTTCAAATATTAAAATGAACTTGAAAAATATTTTTGATAGGATTAAAATGACTAATATGATGATAATGTTCCAGATATTGGGCTAGTATGGCTAGATGGATTCCCATGGCATGGACGTCACAGTCAAGGCGCCGAAGAGGCGGCTGCCAATACAAAGCGACTCCTACATACAGTTCAATGACACTTGGTGAGATTAACTCACCGAGTACCGATTGAGGCTATAGAAGATCTCCTTATAGATATGCAACGTCATGTGGTTATCATGCCACAAGACTGGGTTCAGACTCTTAGGCATGTGGCCAAAGCAGTAGTCGCATACTTAGCTGCTCATCCTGAGCTAGGGCATTAGATGTACTGGACATGATTATGGGCATTTGAGTCCCAATTTTTGTATTGTGTTTTGGACACACTTATGTACACTCGAGATATTTTATGATATATATATATATATATATATATATATATAGTTTCGAATTTTTGATGCTTGATTTTATTCTGATGAATGAATGATGTGCTAGTCTAAAGCTTGATTAGCGATAGAATCTTCTAACCAATTATGAGATCTTGGAATGTGCAAATAATTAATGTAATTAAATGTTCTTTGCAACAACCTCACCCTTAAATACTGGCGATATAAACATGGATCCCTTACACGATAAATGTTATTCAATTGTGACACTATTAGTTGTGAATCAAGATAGACTACCAACGAATCGATTCCATAAGAAATTTCTTCAGATAGTAAATTAATGACGGCAGTATACTTAGTCATATTATTTGATGTGGGACCAATGCATACTCCCCTTGACACCATCAATTGACCAGCTGGATAGTATATTACCCAAGCTGCGGAAGTGAGGTTCTGAGTGTGCCGACTAGCACCATCGGTGAATCCAAAATAGACTAAGTCATTCATCAACACCTGCCATAGTAGACCAAAAAGTGTCGATATCAAAAACTCCCGATGAGATATGTACAAAAATACAAAATGTACAAAGAATCCATTGCTAGCTACTACTTAAGAAAAGTACTTCTTAAGGTAGAGCCCGTCAGGGGGCTGTGCCGGCTTGCTCTTAGAGATGTTTATAGGTATAGTCATTGAACCAATCAATATATTACCTTTGGTAGAAAATTGTGTTGGAGCTAAAGGAACCGTACAAACTTCGCTAGTTGGCAAATTGGAGGACCTAGACTTGACTTCATGCAAAGGAGGACAGAAATATAAACGATAATGTAAATCTTCCAATGGTTGATCTACATCCATCATTGCTTCGAATATCACTTCGTTAGATGAAAAAACAATATCCAAGCAATCCAAAGCAGAAGTGGAATCAAGGGTCTGAGAATGAGCCACATCACCATCTAACTCTTTTTCTGAAGAAGGAGTGAGATGGTCATCTGTAGAGTTATTGATAAATTCATATCTAAGCTCTGCTATAGACATAGGATATTCTATTCCACCCACCTTCCCTTCATCTGATGTGGTCGCAAGTAAAGGAAAGGTCCCAGGATCTGAAAAATAGTGAGTTTGAACAAACTCTTTCTGCAAATGCTCCTTGGAGGATGAATTTGTATCTATTCTAGCTATAGGAGGGGGAAGATCAAAAGTACTGATCAATGAAGAGTACATCTTGATTCCTAGATTCTCAGTAGGTGGACAGGGGTTATCCACTAAGGGAATAGTAGAGTCTGAAGTTGCTCGAGGATCGACTGGAGAATAATCCAATTGATCAACCTTAACAATTTTCCCCTCATGAGGAAAGAAAATGACATGAAACAGAGTTGAAACAACGACATCCATTTCATATATCCAGTTCCCTCCTAAAAGGAGATTGTAATATAGATTAGCATCAATGACTTATACTTCGATATTAATGACCTTTCCTCCAACACATATGGGAAAGGCTGGGATAATCCCATATGGCTTATGCAAATGACCATCAAACGCTGTCAAGAGGGTAGGTGAAGGAACAACCGAAGGTGATCCAATGGCCTTCTAACATGACATATAAATGACACACGTGGAAGCTCCCTCATCTATAACCATCTAAAAAATATTAGTTTTCTAGTAAGTAGACTTTATCTAGAAAGCCATATGATGAGGAAGTCTCTTTTTTACATTATGCATATCAAAAGTGAGAGCTAAAGAATTATTTGGATCCACTACCCCCATTGTCGAAAGCAAGGCACTTCTTTGAGCAGGACACAACTGGAGCACCTCTAAAGTGGACATAGCACATGGAATCTGAGCCATATACTCAACAATGAAGTAATTATAGGCTGCACTAACATTAGAGTTGATAGTCGTGCATTTAGCAGAACCTTTCGGTATCCGAGGTATAGTCTCGACAGAGCGTCACTCAATATGAAATGGGTTGGTAGTTTTCGGAACTGATTTATCCTTGGATGTTTCACCTTCACCACAATCACATGACCATGTGGCCACATGGACATTATAACCCATCATGAAAACATTTGACGATTTATCCCCTTCCTGGTTCCCCACTACAGAGGTACTAGGATTTGAATTTGTGCTAGCAGGCATCTACTACCCTTTGGGAAAAGGGTTGGTCAACATAGCTTGAGAGCTAGAAGTCCTTGCTGCCCTAATAAATGCTATGCATCTTGAATATTTGGGTAGAGATGAGTTAAATGGTCTCCACTGCAAAGCTTGCATGGGAACTTGACTTTCTTTCTAGACTCATTTCCACCAACACCAACATTATTTCCAGGTTTATTTGTGTCAATCTTCCCATCTTGACTCTTTTTCTTCCCTCATCCTTTCTTTTTCCCATTGGAATTTTTATTTCCTTTGGGGTTGGAAGATTGGATGACATTAACTAAAGAGGGTTGAGAAGACAAAGGGTTAGACGATGTGACGTGATAGGAAGGAGCAATTTGTAAAGACAACTGATGCAATTGGCTCAACAGGTTCACCACATTGGTGTCTATGGATCCAACGATATCATCCACATGGGGACCCGACTTCGACTTGGCTCTATCAACCTTAGTCCTAGGAGCATCAGGCAAGATTTTTTGTAGAATCCCAGACTGAGAGTAAATTAATTCTAATTGTTGGGCCCTAAAAATAGCTTGCTCTTTAGAATAAACTCCAGACAAAGAGACATCCTTAGATATCTCTGGTTGTAAGGAGTTCAAAAACCATTAGAGATAGTAGTCAGGAGGAATTTTGGCTTTAATGTGCCTCTTTCTCTCTCTCTCCATTCCTAAATATGATCAGAAATGTGAGTTGTCACGTCCTGATGAAAAATGGATAGAAGTTCAATTCCAACATCATAATGGATTGGCAACTGGAAATGATTTAGGAAGATATTAGCCAAATCGATGAAAGATGTAAAGTTTCTGCCTGGAAACTCTATATACCACTGTTTCTGGAAAAACTAGTGTCTTTTTGAATGACTAGCCCTCTAGGTTTGGCAGCTACCCTAGAAACAACAGTTTAAAGCAATTCATGATTTCTTCTATGCATAATAGATAAGAGAAAGACAAAGGAACCAACCTGGATCTTCCGCTTAATCCCTTGCTTGATCTCTCTCCCCCTTGATAGAGCTTGCAACTCCTCCCCGTACTTATCCCACTTGGAGAGTACCTGTAGAAACATAGTAACAAAGAACCATCAAAGCATATTGATCTATTATATCATAAAGATTGCAGAATCAGATATATAATGAACATATAGTAGCATTCACAAATGATAACATTCACGATTGCACAATTATATGGAAGAAAATTTGAAGAACTTTATTAAATAGAAGGGAGAATTACAACCCAGTTGTCTGATCCAGCGTCCTCCTCCTAGCATCAATCCCCTTCACCTCATGAAATAGGAAGATCACACCAACAATACAATGCTCTTTCCTCAAATACAAACTATCAACACTTCCTTTCAATTCACAAAATTCCAGCATCTAGATCTCTTAGATGCGGGATCCATTTATAGATGTGTGCAAGGGTGTAATTCATCTCGAGGGTTTTGATTAGTGTCATTCCACTTGTTACATTTGGTTCCAAATGGAGATTTCTTGGATCTCTTACTCATCCCTAAGCAAATTCAGAGAGGCAAGTGTCATAGGAGAAGTTTCCAAAAGATCCCATGAGCATCCACTTAGAAAATTGTCTCGGACGTTTTTCTATCTTCACCCATCACACCCCATAGAAGGCATAATCAGTATGCATCGCACCTGACCACTGTACCACTTAGTATGCATCACACCTGGCCAGTGTAGCAGCCAGTATGGTTCAATTTAGGCCATTTCTAGATGGTTTCTCAGGGGAAACTTTTAGGGAATGATGTAATCAGATTACCATGTTCTTTTAGGGTATGAACCAACTCTTTTAGGGGTTGATAAGCCCTGGTTTATTGACATATAATATTGGGGTTGAAGTTCCAAAATATGTCTATAACAGTTGCCCCCTAAAGCATGAAGTCGTAAATCTTGATGTCGGGTGAAATGCTTTATCATGAGGATTCGAGGTTTCAAACTGGAAGGCGACCTGTATAAGATACAATATAATACATTATCATAATATAATTTTCATGATCTAGCTAAGGTCAGCATTCCCATGCTCAGCTTTATAAATTCATTTCATGTACATAGCTCATATAGTTGTTTGCAGATGCAAACTAGTGATTCTTTAGAAGCAGAGTCGTCATCCTTGGCTCGGATGACCATCTGTGCAGCTTCTTTGTACATTTGATGTCTTTATATCCCTGAATATATCATAGCTCGGATGGATGAAACTACATCTGAGGTCTTCAAACTCATTCAATCTTCGCCTGATGTACAAGTCAATCCATGTGAAGAGATGTTTTGAAGTCAAACATGGAAAGACATCGCTTGATTACCAGCCAATAATGTGGGCTATTAATAGATGGAAGAGGAATCAACGATAATGATAATGACCCTCAAGGTACTACAATACAATTCATGTGGTGTGAATATATGATCCAATGTTGAACACCATGTGAAATCTTTCGGTCGAAGGCCATTGATGTCAACCTATCGCTAGAAGTGAGAAACTCGCCATTGAGACATTCAACCTTCAAAGTATTGAAAGGGGTGTTTCTAAGTCAAATTCTTGGATAATGAGCTGATGTCAACAAGAAGTGACCCATCGTAGGAGGCCCTTAATGTATCCCACATCTATGACACGAAATGAAGAAAATGACTTTATGAAGGTGAAAACGATCTGACGACACAAGGTTCGGGAATGGCGATCATGAAAAATGAAGGTTGAAGGTATTGCAATGGATGAGGCATTAACTGGATTGTGGTTTCTCAACTGAATGACTTCTCTTGAACATGTCAGCGACACTGAGATGGATTGGTAGTGTTAACCCGAAAATATGGATGGTGTGGAAGACCAATGGTGAGATGACCGGTGAATGGAATAACCCAAACTGACTCAATAATGGTGATGGAGTGAAAATGTCATGTTCAAGAGCGACTTGCCACCATAAATTTCTTCAAGTTTTTTCCCCTTTTCCCCAATCATTGCTGACTAGTACCTCTTTATTTTCGTCGAGCTTGAGGAGGATAACATATTTTTGTTCTCTAATTTTCCCTTTGGGCAAACTTGTCGCTATGTTTTAATGACTCTAGTGGCAGTGAAACTCGATCTTGTCTAGAATGGAAAAGTTTGTCTCTATTGTTTTAACGAGTTTAATGACAAGGATAACTCAGTCCTTTTCAAGTTTAGAGAGTTTGAAAAGGGACAAAAATAAAACTCTAGAAGTTATTTTCCATAGATTAATCCCTTAAGTCTGAAAAAGGATAAAATAATACAAAAGGGATGACTTTTCTGATCACTTTAACAAGCCAAAAAAGGTAAGCACTCAAAATTTTTCATGAGATAATCTCTTAGGTCTGAAAAATATTAAAATATACAGGAGGGTTGACATTTCCAATCACTTTAACAAGCTGGAAAGGTCGTTTCTCAACAATATTTTCATATTTAACGAGTCTGAAAAGAGTTTAAAGGAGACTTGATTTTGAGGAACGAGTGGTGTCTAGGGTAGCAACTGGTTCTAGGTAAGCTTGGAACTTCTCAAAACATGGTGGTTTCTATGAAGAGGTTGGATAATAAGACCACTCGTCGCATTTGTTCCTCAAGAAAAGGTAAACAACCAAGTGGAAGCATATGATCGACCAAAAGAATGGAGGTGATGAGAGGTACACAACCAAGATTCAAAAGGCTGATAGAACGATAATAAAAAGGCTAATTACTCCAGGTGGGTTCATTTTTTAACAAGCTTGAACCATGGGGGAACTATGCTTGGTGTTTGGCTTCATTTTTTTTTTGTAAACTAGAAACGAAAAAACTAAAAAGTTAGAAATGACAAAACTAAAAAGCTAGAAACCATAAAAACTACTAACAATTGAAAATGAAATTGAAAATGATTTTCATGTCCCCAGCATGATGAAAAGGAGAGTATCTAGTAGCCATATGGGAATTACTGTGGTTAGGTAGGATGGTTTCATCCATAGAATAGACAAAACACTTCCTTGGATTCGTTCGTAGAATAGACAAAGGTGAATGGTGTGTCAGACCAATCACATAACTTACAGGGAAACTTATCTTTTCAGCTAGGTTTGTCCACAGAATAGACAAGGGTGCATACCCCCTAAGCTCTGTTACATTCACCAAACTATTCATGGTAATCAGGTGGATGGAATGAAGGTTCAAGAGATACAAATGATGTAAAAGGACCATTTTGGGATGATGATTGACTTGGAGCTATGCTTGGGCCTGGAAATGAAAATTGGTCAATGGTGACAATCTTGCCTTCATGTGGGAAACAAATCACTTGGAAGAGTGTTGAAACAATAGCCTCGATGTTATAAACATAGTCACGTCCAAGGAGTAGATTGTAATCTAATAGTCTAGGGACTACCATCACGTTCAGATGAATGGTTTTCCTTCCCAAAGTGATCCGTTAGTTAGGGAGGATCCCTAACGGTTGACTGGTTCCTTTGTTAAAGCCTAACATATTTTTTGTAACAGGCATAAGTGATGGTGAACCAAGCACTTTCCGAGCAGTTGAGGAATGTATACTCACTGATGCACCTTCATCTATGATAGTGCCAGACATGATCATTCTGTAAACTTGTACTATGATCCAAAAAGGTACATAAGAAGGAAGGCGGGATCTTGCTAGTCGATTCCAATCAAAAGAAGTGACTAGACTACTTGGAGGGGGTACTGAATAAGTGGGTGAATTAACCCATTGAGTTACAAGAACTTGGGGATTTTCTTCTTGTTGTGAAGGAACGGGCGGATTACCCCCAAGTTCGTTAGACTTTGAAGTAACAAAAATAATTTGAACGGTATCATTCTCACTCTCTTCGGGAAGGTTATGATCTTCTGAAGGTAAAACTGGGTCAACTATCACCTCGACTTGTTGGCTTTGGTCGGGTATGGACTCATAAGATTCACTTTCAGAGAGAGTGGTTTTGATTGATGGTTGATTTAAGTCAGTCAATTTTTTAACTAGTAAAGGACTAGGGGAGAGTTTCCTATAGCCAGATGGAAGTCACTGCAGTGAAACAGGATGGTTATCTAAAACTCTTTTGGCTTCATCCAAAAAAGGACAACGGTGAAGGGAATGATTACCTTCACATAACCTACATGGAACTTTGACCTTTCCTTTCTGTCCATGAACTTCACTATTACTAGTTGATGGTGTGCTATCAACATGATCGCCAGAGGTTGATGACATATAATGGCATGAATGGGGAGACCATTCTCTCAAGATCTGAGGAAAGCAAGGAAAATCTCAATGAAAATGGTATCCTCTACAAATTATGCAAGGAAATTTGGGTTTGGGAGCTTTAATGTGCATATTTTCACTAGATGATTCATGGTTTCCACCTTGCTAAATTGGATTCTTCTTCTTGTCCTTCCCTTTCTTCTTCTTCTTAGCCACCTGGTTACTAGCATCAATACTTTCACCAAGTGAAGAGGAGGAAGAGGAGGGATAAACAAACGAAGAAGAAGGTGAAGGGTCAACTTTAGTATCAATTGGAGGATGATTCGATTACAGAGGAATCATGGTATTTTGAACCACAGAGGTTGAGAATAGCCATATTGGCAGGCCAATTGTAATTCCCAGAAGGGACAATGTGGCCATATATGGAGCACCAATATTTCCCCAAGAAGAAAAAGGACTAGGATTCCCCTCAAAAGGGATTCCTTGGTTGGTGGATCCCGAATTTGTCTCCATATATCTCAACCTAAGATCAACTAAGGAACAAGGATGTTATTCCAAATTCAATTAATTTTAACGACGCTTTTGACACAACTTTGCTTTTTTAGTTTTTAAGAGTCGAGAAAAATCTAAAGATGACGCTAGTCTCTTCAATTTTTAATGAGCTTGAAGTGACAAGTGCTCAGATGGAGCTTTTCTTTTAAAGACTTGAAAAGGAATGAAAGTGACTACTCTAGAAAATATAGATAGAGGGATTACCAAACAATAGCAATACTGCAATATACACATTGGTGATAAATTAAAGAGAAATTACCATCGACTTATGTATGGCAGTTAATCTTCCCGAATGCTCTGTTCAGTGCATTGCGTTCGATAGGGCAATAGACTTAGCTTCCTATGGATAAATGATATAAGCCTATTATGGTCTCCCAATATATTCGCGATGGTACAGGGAGCACAAGTCTGTGCTAGCACTTCTCATATCAAGGAGGAGGAATCACCCAACCTTCGATGAAAATGATAGTTCCTAGTTTTTACGATGCTGGAACACGTCTCTAGCCTATACCTCTAGATGTGTTGCATTAAGTTCCAAAGTGTTGTTAGGTTCATTGAAATTTATTTTAGATTTGATCTTGTTTAAAGTTTGTCTTTTAATGGTTCACCGCATGATGTTGATTTGAAATTCCTAAAATGCAATCTACAATGATAAACAATCGTTGTTTATTTTGAGCAATGAAAATACTAGCTACTAGGGAAAGAAGATTACAATCCTTTAAAAAAAAGAGCAAAGAGCACACACTAGTGCATTTTCCTAAATCCTTTTTCGCACACAAACTAAATGCCAATTCAAATGCATGTATTTATTTTTCATTCTCCTTAATGTGAAAAATGCCAACAAGAAAAACCAAATGTATCAAAGATCTGAAATATTTCTTTCAAAATGACATTTCGACGATTTCTTCTTCAAAAGAGAAAGGAAGACTAAACGAAACTTTTCAATTTTGAAAGAAAAAATGCTTTCGACACTTCAAATATCAACAAATCAAACCAAATACATGACAAAAGGTTCAATCAACTATTCAGGGAAGGAAGAATCAATGACACTTCTCTTTTTTAACACAAAATGATAGTTAGGACACTTTTATACCAAAGCGATAGATCGATCTAAGAAACTTTTCGACAAAGGATCGTAAATTATGAACAAATACATAAAAAAATTTACTAATCCTAATCAATGGAGGCTGATATATGTGATGCAAGCAGGCTTTAGTAAGGAGGCACTGTTCATAAGCGGCAAAACAACTAAATGAAACTGAAAACAAGGACAAAAACCCCCAATTTCTAGAATGGAAATAGGTTCAGTCAGTGATCACACCTAGGCTTCACAGAAACAAGGATGCATCACACTTTACACACTTGGGAGGTTTGATGCATACTAGTTTGCAGTGACAAATAGTGCAATGGGCCAGGGAGCGCAACTGAAGAAGGTTTTGGCTCAGATGAGCAGTTGATTTCAGTGAGTCAAGCTAAGCTATGATGGACAATAAAGAGCAAAATATAGAGGAATCTCTTGAGAGGTTACTAAGCTACCAAAAGGGCATCTAGAATGCTTGTAAGTCAAATGTTTAATTCATAAACTAAACCAGAGATTGAATAAAGCAACTTTCATCTAATATGCAATTACAGAGAAAGAGCAGTTTGAAGGCTACCTGGCTGACTTTAGGCTCTGTCTATTGTTTATAAAACAAAAAATAACAACAAAAAAAAAACTATTCGATCCCCAGTGGAGTTACCATTTTGTTTCTGGGAAAACTAGTGTCTTTTTGAATGACTAGCCCTCTAGGTTTGGCAGCTATCCTAGAAACAATAGTTTAAAGAAATTCATGATTTCTTCTATGTGTAATAGATAAGAGAAAGACAAAGGAACTAACCTGGATCTTTTGCTTAGTCCCTTGCTTGATCTCTCTCCCCCTTGACAGAGCTTGCAACTCCTCCCTGTACTTATCCCGCTTGAAGAGTACTTGTAGAAACATAGTAACAAAGAACCATCAAAGCATCTTAATATATTATATCATAAACATTATAGAATCAGATATATAATGAACATATAGTAGCATTCGCAAATGATAACATTCACGATTGCACAATTATATGGACGAAAACTTGAAAAACTTTATTAAGTAGAAGGGAGAATTACAACCTAGTTTTTTGATCTAGCATCATCCTCCCAGCATCAATACCTCTTCACCTCATGAAATAGCAAGATCACACTAACAATACAATGCTCTTTCCTCAAATAGAAACTGTTAGCACTTCCTTGCAATTCACAAAATTCCAGGCTCTATATCTCTTAGATGAGGGATCCATTTATATATGTGTGCAAGGGTGTGAGTAATCTCTGGGTTTTGATTAGTGTCATTCCACTTATTACATTTGGTTCCACTTGGAGATTTCTTAGATCTCTTACTCATTCCTGGGTGAATATAGAGAGGCAAGTGTCATAGGAGAAGTTTCTAGAAGACCCCATGAGCATCCACTTAGCAAACTGTCTCAGAAATTTGTCCATCCTCGCCCATCACACCCCATAGAAGTCTTAACCAGTATGCATCGTACTTGAGTAGTGTACCACCCAGTATGCATCGCACCTTGCCAGTGTAGCAGCCAGTATGGTTCAATTTAGGCCATTTCTGGATGGTATCTCAGGTGGAACTTTTGGGGAATGATGTAATCAGTTGACCATGTTCGTTTAGTGTATGGAACAACTCTTTTAGGGTTTGATGAGCCCTAGTTTATTTACATATAATATTGGGGTTGAAGTGCCCAAATATGTCTTTAAAAACCCCTTGGCTACATTTGTAGTTAAGGTGCGGTGAAAGAGTCTCAACCTAACCGAATCATCGATGAGAAAGTTTGATGAGCACCATAAATGGAATGTGGTTACATGGTTTCCTGGGCCTTCATCACCCTTCCCCTTGAACTTTGGAATGTCTGATGGGATTTTGGTTGGGACCAGAGGCCAGGTCGGATTGTATTTGATTGGATCATTTGTCAATTTCGTGAGATCTGGAAAATTCAACATTGCCAGAAAAGAAAGCCTAGGAGGACCTTGGAGATTCCACCTAGATTGGGTAGAGTTCGCAAAGTTTTGAAAATATTGGCTTGGATTTTGTAAGGCACTAGGCTACCCGAAGTAACCAGCTAAACCAAAAGGTAGACCTTGTGATCCAACAAAACTTAGAGTTTGACCAACTCCTGTTGAAAAACCTCCATAACTAGCAAAGCTCCCTCCTAAAGGATTATAAGGAGTTGATAACCCGTGATAAGGATTCCAAGCAGAAGCTAAGGGAGGAATACTTCGAAAGTAACTAACTATGGAGTAGGGCCTATTCCCTTGTTGGCTAAAAGATAGATTCCCAGTTCCTATGCTACTAACTGCAGGGTTAGTCCAACCTTGAAAGGGATTGCTACCCTGTCTTGTAGAAGAAAAAGGCATAGATGCTATCATCGGGTTGGAATGTGGTATATGACCACTTCCAAAAGGAAAACCCTAAAATGAAGCTGACCCACCCATCATGGATGTGGAGGCACTGAGTGGAACTAACAGAATACCTTGTGAATGGGTACCAAATGAGAAAAATCCATAACTAGATGCATGACTTGGGAATTTCCACTCATAGAAGGAATGGAGGTAGACTCAATTGAGGATGTGCTAGCAAAAGACCCAAATAAAGATGCAAAGGGGATAGAAATAGTTCCTCCCCCTTGTACTGATGTTGGAGTCTGCATGCTTTTAGCACTTGAGGTAGAAGCCATGCTTCCAGTGGTGGTCATTGAAGGTAAGCATGTAATATGACCTAGACTTGATGGTCTATGTGTTGGAGTCCCAACGGATTGTAATATGTCTAGATGACTAGAAGGTAGAGGAGAATTCAGAGCCGCTAACGATTCTGGGAATTCTTCTACCTCAATGTTATCTTCCGATTGAAGGAGAACTCGAGAAAGAACTGTGGTGTTTCTCTCTAATTCTGCGGAAGTACCAGGCCTATCCTGAACACTAATTCCCCCAGGGGGAGGATCAATCCCTAATGCGTCAGCTACCACGGGATGAAACCCACTAGAAGTATTACCTCTGTGCCTTCTAGAGAAGGCTCTAAACTTGGTGGTGAAAGACTGCGAAGTCTTCGAGACCATCTAGGTGATCGATCAGTAACATTGAATTTTTTATTAATATCTAATTAAAGACTCAAGAAAAAATGAAAGCTAGGCCAATTAAGAGCACAAAGCACACACTAAAAATTACCTAAAAGATGTCAGCCAATCAAACAACTTTAAAGTATTTCCGCTCCAGGTGATGAGGACTGGACACCAAAATACAAGAAAGTGAAGTAAGGGGCCTTCCGAAGATAGTCTAGGATAATGACGGCCCAATCCAAGCAGCAAAGGTAACAAAGGAAGTCACACTGACCTCCTAACAATATCTTGTGCTGGTGCAAGCCCCCAAGCTTCGCAAGGGTGACCTCCAGAAGTATCGTTGAGAGTGATACAATGTCAACCTTAGGTGCCACGGGATTCCCCTCAGCAACCACCTGTGTAGATCCCTAGGAGAAGCATCTAAGGCTACCATCTCGTGTCAGAAGCCATGCGCAATAGTCTTGAGGTAAGATCCGAGAAGTAGGAGAGTGGGTATCTCCCTTATCTTCAAAAACCCTCGTGCTTAAATCCCAGATCAAGAGCTTTCCTGGTCTTCCTAACGCTATTGGATTTGCACTCTTTATTTATACTTCTATGTTTGACTGTTTAAAATGGCCTTGGATATTTTTCTCTCTACACACCTAATCCAAGGCCCTAAAATATCCTAAAACTTGTTGGTCTATCTAAATTGACAATATAAAAAAGTTCTAATATATTTTGATTAGCACTTGTTTTTAAATGGGTTGTTCTTAAGCCAAGGGATAAGTAGGAATGAAACATGTGGTGTTTTTCAACACAAAAGAAATTAATAAAAACCAAACTATATGAAAATGCACTTGTTTCGTTGTTCAATGAAAAAAATTTCTACTAGGTTCTAAGGAACTTCTAAGAAGGCAATATTTTTTTTTTCTTTTCTTTTGACAAGCTTCACACTCACAAAAATTAACAAAACTATGGATGCCCTAAAAATATGTACAAACTATCCTAATGCAATGAGTATATGCTAATGCTGAAACTTAAGACTACTCTAAAACAAAGAATGAAAGTAACTTTTTTATTGCTTCTAATTAGCCACTTAAGATGTTTAGATAGAATATAAGTTACTAATGCTCATTTTCTTCCAAACACTAAAAGCAAATCTCAAGACAGACAAAAATGGACTTTCACTCGCAGAAAGAAACCAAATAAAAAAAACGCCAAAGAAAGCAAAAACCAAGTTTTCAAGAAGTTTTCTTCAAAAGATAAAACAAAAAATGACTTTTCAAAAGTGCTCCAAATACTATTGAAAACTTTGAGACCGAAGAATAGGCAAGAAAACACTTTGCAAGTTATCAACTCAGAATGGGTGAAAAATCAACAAAATATGTGTTTCAAGATGCTCTTAACGACCAAAAAACAACAAAAAGAGCTTGGTGACAATGATCAAAAGATCAAGAAAGACAACTCTCAAAATCATCACTTAGCAACTTTCAAAAATAAAGAAAAGCAAATGGTCACAAGATGCAATTTTGACACAAAGCAAGAAGGTCCCAAAGATAAAGTTCACCATTAAGATTGATACAAATCTTTCTACTCTGGAAGACCAGACCAGCCAAGATTCTTAGAGAGAAATCTCGTGTGCTTGAACACAAATTATGACACTTGCAACAAAACAAAACAAGACCAAAACTTTCCACAAACAGAGAGAATTCGAAACTGGAAACTTGCTGTGAAAACAGAGATTCACAACCAAACTTGACTACTCAGGAAATCCTGAGACCGGCAAACAAATTTACTAAAAAAGAAATATTTTCAAAAATATTGGAAAATTAGGGTATATGTGACTGTGTCAATTCACAGTTGCGTGTATACGTGATTCAACCCAAAGAAACCTGCATATATGTGAGTTAATATGTAGAAACTTGCGTACATACAGTTTTGTAACTTGGAAAAAGTGCATATATAATAGTTCACAAGAAAAAGCAAAAATGGGGACTGAAGAAACTATTCAGACTTAAAGTCTGAGTTCCTATAAGAATAGACAACTCAGTTATAGCAAGAAAATCAAAGGATGAGCCCTGATTGGCTTAAATTAACCCAAACTAGGAACAACAATACTATTGTCCCCAATAGAGTCACCAATTTTGTTGAGGGACAAAGTCCCCTAGGATCTTGGGTCAAAACCCTAGCAGAGAAGGGGTTATTTACAATGAAAAACAAGCATTCCACATAGCCATGATACTAATATAAGAAAACTACGCGAAGAGAGGTGCACCTGGGGTCCTTCACTCGGGTAGATCCAGCTGGGGTCCAAACCCTCTTGGATTTCTTTTCAATCCTTCAACCTGTAAAACAATCAATTCAAGGAAGCATAGCATTATATGGACTGAGCATCATAAAGAAATCAACTTCATAGCACATTGAAAGGTAGTTAGTTATATAGTTGAAACAACTATTCTTATGCAAACTATAATGACAACATCATAAGAATGAAGAAGATTGATTTTGAGAACAAGACAAATGTTTCTTTATTGCAGATAACTAAATTAAAACAAGGAATGATATCACCTGAATCGTCCTCTCGCAAGCTCCAAGCGAAACCGTCCTCTGGAGTCGTCTGATCCCAAGTCTTCAAAAGGCTCCTTCCATGACTCACGCAAGGATATCTCATGAGTGAAAAGACATCATAACTCAAGGAAACAAGGGTTTCCTATAATGGGAGAAGTGTTGGAAGCACAAGGGTCTTCAAACCTAATCAGGGATAGTCTCAATAGAGTGATTTTTCTCTCTATTCTCTCCTCCCTTAGGCCTTCCCATTGAAGCATTTTTATACTTCTCCACGCCACGGGAACTAATAGGTAATCAATAGGTAAAACCCGTGATATCTGCCTGAAATTAAGGAGATTTAATTTTTTAAAATGTTTTAAGACATATACGCGAGTTGGGTATACACAAACCCATGTAAACATGCATTTAGCTCAGGGTAATGTCCTGTATAGGGAGTAAAAAATTATTTTTTAACTATTTGGACCAATCCTGGAAGGAGAGGTTGCCCTAGGCCATGAGTGAAGCATCACAAACATCAAGAGTGAGATTTGGAGCTATAACACCCATGAGGATTCATTTACCTTTTTTGCATCTCCTTAAACTGTGTAACAAACTGCGCCTGAGACTTACGCTTCTTAAACTCACTGTTCAACATTTCCTAAGTTTCTAACAATGACAGGCCAAGTTTGTCTTGATAGTACTTGATATACCAGGTCAGCACCCTATCCTGTAGTGTTGTGACTAGGTGCACTTTCTTCATATTATCATAAACGATCTATTATGTTGTCCACACAACATTTACAACAAACTAGAATTGCTTGGGGTATTTTCTCCCTACCCCTTTAAAAATTGGCATCTTCATTCTATTTTACATGTTGAATGGTGAAGGTGGAGGTGTATGTGGTAGAGGTGGAGGTGGAGGTGGTGGATGGATGAGGTATCCGTGAGATACCTTGACTTACAAATTACAGCACACTTCGTGGTGTATTTAGAATAGTTCCTTCATTGCTGCTTGAATAGGATCCTAATAGCAGACTATAGTCATAGCCCAATTCTCTATTTCTTCTAAAGGGATTTCCTCTTCGCATAGTCCCAAACATTAAGGTAATGGCATAACCTATTTTTCATGCAACAACATCTTAATACAAGTTCTCAAAGATTTTAAATACTTATCTCGTAATCCATTAAAGAGCCTACCCTCTGCTTTTCTATAACTGATGGTCGTATCAATAGCAAGCTCAGTGAGGAATCCTCCTTTGATAAAATCAATCCAGTGATCAACAATCTATGCAATGTTGTTTTTTCAAGCTTTAAGTGCCTCACCAGCTTTGGTGTCCACACAATAGTACTATCAAGTCTCCATGTACCCTAACTATCCGCTAATCTAGACACCCATTCATGAAGTTCTCAAGGGAATAAATAGAGAAAGGCTTCATTTTCATCTGAGTATAGGTATCTATTCAACCATTGCTCCTTGGATAACTGTGAATTTCTATTCTCCTGAGATTAAAATGTGTGTTCCTTCTGGTCGAACCACTTCTCAATTTCTTTCTTAGTAGGCAACCAATTATTCGACATCACCTCCTCATATTGATCTCGGCCTCAACAACAAAACCATTTGTTGGCTTGATGGGGCTTGACCTAGGTTCAAATTTAACTGTGCCAAGCAACAAAACCCTAATTCTTGGCCCTTTTGGCAATAGCCTGCATAGTGTAGCCTGCAGTCTCACCCAAAGTAGTATTGGGGGATGCGAGAACTAGGTTTCTGCATCCAGATGCTTGTGTGATGGTCTTCCTAAGGCTCTTAGGGCTTAGATTTACCTTCGCGTAGATCTACTTCTGACATACAACTACTACAACTCTATCTAAATGACTCTCATATCTTTGTGAAGGTTGTTAATTATACTTATCATGCATGAATATTAAAGATCTACCATTTCTGCAAAGTAAATAAGAATTTATTCAGATAAAATAGATTATCGAGCGAAGATACATAAACTTTTCATAAGTAAATAAAAGGGCATAGATGCATCAATTTCAGCCCAAAACAATCTTTATTAGATATAAACATTCAAATACATACTACCTATCCCCGCGCACTCAACTGCAGGGGCCCACACACTCAGCCTACGAACTTACCAAGGTCTCTACACACTAAACTACAGTAGCCTTCCTCTTTCACCACAATATAGGAAACAGACCTTTCCTGCCTTAACACCTTTCCCTTACAATGATATTTTACTAAAAGTTATATTCTAAGACTCATTGTGACTCAACTACTTATAAAATTTTCTTTACCATACCATACTCCGTGGACCAAGGGCAGGTCTCAAAACAGCTCTATCACCTACCCACCTAAGGGACTAAAGCCCTTTGACTCCACTTAGCTTCATGCTCCGCTTTCCACATTCCGTGAAGACTTTACCTTCGCTAAAAAAAGATATTGCAGAAATGACTCAAAATTTAACAAAATTGACCCCAAGGACCTTATCCCAACACAAACTAACCCAAGGGATCACATAAATGTCTATATGGAGGCTTGGGAGGACATTTCATGAGAAGAGTGGGTGCATGAATTTATACATACCCTAGAGACATTTCCTCAGAATTGGTATTTGGAAATTGAACTTTGACATGGCATTGCGAGTTGGGTGGAGATGGTGGATGTATTTGTGATGACATTCAGATTTGAAGATGACTTTCCACATATAGATGTAACCCTAAATATAGTTAAGAAAAGGATTTTTGAGAACAAAGTTTGAGTTATCTGGCACCTTGATTGGGCTACGCAGGTATGCAATGTAATAGAATGTTATAATGTCACTATGGATGAGGATGCTGATCCTCACAATATTGAATTCAAAGAATTAGAAGGTCATTGTGAAGTGAATGGACCTGAGATAGATATGCTAGATATAATGCAACCACTAAAAATAAAGAAGGAAATGGGATAGTGTAAGCTTTCAATAATATTCTGGAGAATGCATTGACCAAGGTGTGTAAGTTAAATAGAGATGACTAGGACTTGAGGATTCCATTGGTGTTATGGGCACACAGAATGAAAATGCAAGAAATTAGTAGGATAGACACCTTTCAGGTTGGTATACAGACAAGAGGTATTTATGCATATGGAATACATTGTGCCGAGTCTGAGAATTGGAGATGTCACAAATATGGAAGACCTCGAAATGATGAAGGAAAAAATGTCAAAGATACTCGCTTTAGAAGAAGAAGACATATTCGTAGCAAGATTCCATCAGTAGGTGTAGAAAAAAAGGGATAAAGCCTTGCATGTAAGGCATATCAAGAAGAATATATTTCAAGAAGGGGATCTTGTATTATTATTTGACAGTAAGTTTGCAAAGTTCTTGAAAAAATTCAAAAAATAATTGTTTGGCGCCATATATCGTCATGAACATTTCAGATGGTGGTGTGTTTCATCTCACGAAGTAGATTGAGGATATATTGGGATGACAATTTCATCTCACAAATTAGATTGAAGATATATTGGGATGACTATGTTCCTGGAGCTTCGCATTGAAAAATGAATCCGAGGAAGTCTTAGTGCCACCTGTAGTTGAAAGTGGGTACGAGACTATAAAATATTATGCAAGAAGGGACTTCATCAAAGTAAGATTACTGCGTGATACTCAAGAGTATGGCAAAGTTTGAGGGAGTTGCGATGAAGAAGAGCTAACTGTGAAAAAGGGTAAATCTAATGAAGTTAGTCAGAAATATGATTGTTAGAAAGACAAAGGGTTCCATTAAAAAGAAATTACCATTCAGAGGTGTGGGAGAAAATAATTTATGAGTGTAGTTGGCTGTATCTAGCCCATACCTACATTAATGAGCCAAATCTAAGCCAATCATGAGCCTGGGAATTCAAAATTGTTATAAAAACCACATCCCGCACCACATTTTGCAATTTGCTACCTAGTGAGATAAAAAATTGTGCCTAAGTGTAGAAGAATTATTTCATGTCTAAGAGGAGCTGGGAAGAGTTGGTTAGGATATTTAGAGAGAATGGGCTACCTGGTATCATAGATTCATAAGCAGGAAAGGTCACAGGGAAAAATGTGCCTATGCCCCAGATGCACTTAAGGTCATCGAGAAATAATGTGCTTGTACATCTGCAACCACAACCACAAGCACGGGCATAACCACAATCATAGCTACAGTAGACAAAGGAGAAGAGACCAGGTGAGGTATCTACAATAGAATTGAGAACATCACCATGAAATGAGATGCAGAAGGAAGTGTGGATGAAGAACGTGAAGGATAAAGGAAAAAATCACATGCAGAAAGGAAAGAAGTTGATGAAGAAGGATCCTCAAAAGATTAATGATAGTGAAAGGAGGTTGAATTTCACTGTATGGAAACAGTGGAGGAAGGATTTCCTACTATGATCCCATAATACATTCCTCGAAGAAAACTGAATGCAAAGCCAGTAAAAGAACTGGAGGAAGGTAGGATGGCCACGTACACTTCATTGTTGTCAGAGGAAGTACCATTTGATGGCAAAGTGTTTGGGAATATCCCCCAACTCAAAATGGAAGACTGGGATTTTAATGACAAGAGTAAGTACCCTAAGTTCAAACCGAGTAGATAGCTCAAGCAGGTTCAGTACCCAGAAAGTGAAGTGATAAGATTGGAACCACAACAATGGGTTGTGGGAGTGTAGAGAGTAGGGCTTTTGGACATCCTAAATGTGCCACATTTTCGTCGAAGCCCATTTAGTAAAATCTGCTTGTGGAAGCTCCTCACACTAGTACATGATGGTTGCATTTGGCTAGGGTTAAGGATCCTGATTGATGAGATCCTAATCAGGAGAATCACAACGTTTCCTCATCAGGTAAAAGACCTCACAAAGAATTCATGGGAAAAAACACAGATAAGGAAATGGAACAACTAGCGAAGGAAAAATTCAACTTAGTGAAGAAGTCACGAGGATATGACATTAACTCTATTGATGGCCAAGGAGTGTATTTTGTCACGCATATCTTGGTAGGAAAGATAATGAGGAAAAGCAGGGCGAATGAGGTTCCTGCAGTAGTAGTACCTTTAGTTGTGTAGTGCCACGCAGTGGTCCGAATCAACTGGGATAACTATCTATGCAGGGAATTGTTGACATATTCTAGGGAAGTGCAAGAGGAGGGAAAGACATTCCATTATGCTTGGTTAATAATTCTTATCGCATTGATTGCATTGAAAGAAACAAAAGACTCACAGTTTTTGTCTGTTGAGGTGGACATTTGTGAAGCAATGAGGTATGCCTCCCTATGGTTTACAAATGAGTCGACACACATAGTAGAAAAAAAATATCTTCTTTGTAGTGATGGCATTGGATCTGCATATGGTGGTGAATCAATATCCCAGACTGTCACCGAGGTTGTATCAACAATAATGTCATATCACAGAGTTCAAGTTAGTCTTTCACAAGGTGTATGTGAAAGTGATGAAGGACCCAATGAAGACATGGCATCCATTTCCATATTTCGTAACAAAAGATGATCTTCTTACGGTAGTGTAGGATTAGATAGAGGAATGGATGACTCCACACAGTGGAGCGGTTAGTGCAGTGGAACAGAGGAGGGTACCTCACAGGGTGTGAGTACAAGTAGGAAGGATGTTGATGTAGAGATAGAAGAAAAATGGCAAGGACAGGAACATGAAGAACACCTCATTGATGTGGGGGTATTAGAAGATTTGAACTTTGTGGTTAAAATGTGGCTAAGGAAGAAGCGAAGGAGGATAATGGTAAGGGATTAGTGCCGCTCATCTTCACTTATGGGGATGTCGATGAGATAGCAGAAAAGATATAGGAGATCAACATGAAAACCTGGGACAAGATTGATGATCACTACAAAGTGAGCTTAGTTGAGGTACAATAGGACTTCACAGAGCTAAATGCATTGCCACATGCAGTGAGAAAACTAGAGTAGGTAACCAAGTTATTGCAGCTACAACAAAGATTGGAAACAAGTTTTAGAGTTAGGATGTTATAGGTGCCAGTTGGGTCACTGAAGTTTGAAGCAGCAGCAGGCGAAGAGAGAGCCAAATCATGGAGCAATGTCTAAATGAATGTCATTTCACTAGCCCTCTAGATGCTACATGAATTTCACCAAAGTATCATCATAGCATTATAGGAATGAGAGCAACGTATGTTGTTGTTAAAATCAAAGGTGGAGTGAGAAAAAGCATCGATAAAGAAGGAACTAGAGCAATTGGCCAAGGATAGAGAGGAAGCAAGGCAACAATGAGAACACATGGAGGAGATCATTGCGAAGACGTGCAGCATAGTTTTGGACGTGCAGGTCCATGAGGATAAACCACCAGTAGAAAAAGTCATGAACCTTACCCTCATTATCAAGGACTCAAAGGATACTATGGCTAAGTTGAAATTTGAATATGAAGTGTAGATATTAGATATGTGAATAAGGTTGCAGCCAATAATGCCACTAGAGGTTAGGGAAGAGAGAAAAAGGGTGTTGGCTTAAGGTATCCTAACCCATGTTCAGAGTTATTCATGTTGACAAAAAAATCCCTAACTGTTGGACCTCTTGGCAACAACCTGCATAGTGTAGGCTGCTGTCTCACCTGAAGTAGTATTGGGGGATGCTAGAACCATTTTTCTACATCCAGAGGCCTGTGTGATGGTCTTCTCAAGGATCTTATAGCTTAGATCTAGCTTCACATAGATATATTCCTTCCACCTTTCAAATACTGCAACTCTATTGAAATGACCTTCAGATCTTCGCAAACGTACATGATTGTACTTAACATGCATAAATGGTATAGATTTCCTACTTTCGCGCAATAAATCGTATCCCTAGGTCTACCTTCACCTAGATCAACCTTTTTCCGAACAATTGACTACAACAAATCTATCTAATACTTCACGAGGGTAGTTAATTATTCTTATCATGCATAAATATTATAGATCCCATGGTTTCACACAGTAAATACACTTTAATTCATTGAAAACATATCATTAAGCGAAGATGCATAAACTTAAAAAGAAATAAGGAACAAGGCACAAATGCAATATATTCGATCCAAAACAGTCTTTATTAGAATTAGCATTCAGTTACAAACTCTTTCCACCTTGCGTACTCAGCTGTAGGGGCCTGTACACTCAACTACGGACTTACCAAGGTCTCCATGCACTTAGCTGTAGTAGGCTTCCCCTTTCACCTAAGTACAGGAAACAAACTTTTCTAGCCTCAACACGTTGCCCTTACAATGATTTTCTATCAAACATTTGATACTTAGACTCGTTATGACTCAACTATATAAAGCCTTTTCATTACAATACCATGGCCCATGGACTATGGGTGAGTCTCAAAACTGACCTATCACCTACCCATAGAAGGGACTAAGGCCCCTTTGACTCTTACTTAGCTTTGCACTCTGCTTCCACATTTCACAGAGAATTTACATTCTTTAACAATTTTTTTTACAAAAATTAACTTAACTGACAAAAATTGACCCTAGGGATGTTATCCCAATAGGCCCCCAACACAAATATGGTGACTCGCCCTCAAGTCAATTGGTTGGATTCTCCACTTTTTGGAGGATTTTTTTGAACTCCACCTTCAATATGTCAAGGTCTCCTATGCTTTATATTGCGGCCTGCTTCACTTCTTCGACTAGCTTCTCTATAGTTCACCCTTCCATTGCGTGTCACTTGATTCTTTGTGTCTTCTAGAAATCATTCAACTTTTCTTGGATAGCCAAAGTAATGTGGCTTTCTTCCTCCATCCATGGCTCAATCTAAGCCTTTGAAAGTTATTATTTATGCTGCATCTCCTCAACTGTGCTTGCAACACCTTCATTTGTCGCATGATGGACTCGTGCCAAAGTGCACATAGTCACCCTGATTTCATCGACCTTCAGCTGTGCCTCTATGATCTATGTATCCAATCTCTATAGGTTTTAATCTTCCTACAATGTGGTCCATAGCTCCATTGCATGTTCAAAGAGACAATTGCAACCTATTACTGCATTATCCAAGATAGGCATATGCTCCCTTATGGCTACATTGCGCTTCTCCCTGACCTTTGTCAGAGTAGTCAATTATAGTTTTAACTATAGTTTTGATATTTTCATCTGAAAATCAAAATTAATTCTCCATATCTCATCCTTAGACTCTTGCACTATGGTCACCAGTTTTTGAATCTTTGCCATCACTACTTCATCCTCTGGAATAAGTAACTTCAGTACTAAATTACATGCTTATGTAATTGTGGCTTCCACGCTCTGACTTCGACTACTAGTTCTTCATTTTATTTAAGATCTTGAGCCTTCTTGATGAAGATCTATCTGTTTTTTAATTTAACTTCATTGATTACTGAGATTGCCCACTTCTCTCTAATCCTAATCTCATTTAAGACCACCTAATGAAGTGCATCGAGGGTCTGAAGTGGCACTGTGGCTAAATTCACACCCACACCCTTGATATTTCCAATTTGGGCACGATCTTCTTCTAATTATTTTCATAATGTACCTTCTAGCAAGGGAAATGGCTCTGAGTTCCAGAGTCCATTCTGTTCCCAACACAGTCTTACTTGCTTGTGATAAGCTTGCTTGAACCCCGCTCACTTGTCCTACGCATGTCGGAATTCTACCTGCTTGAACTTGTATCTTGTGCAGATGCTTTTGGATGCTTCCTAGCATCTACATGTACTATTCTCCACAACTCTATCGTTGTATCGTAGAGCTTATCCCTGATCTCATCCAAGTCCCCCTTAGTGAGGACCATTGGATCCGCATGTGCCTATTTCGTTTCTTTTTCTTGGGTCCTGAGGTTGTCTCCTTTTGTCAATTTAATAGCCTGAAGGGAGTGCTCTACTCATCCCCTCCATCTTCTCCCTACTCATATTGTTCTTGTTCTTCAGTATGCTGGGAAGCTAATGATTCGGCTTCCACGGTGTCCTCTTTTTGTCCATGCTCTTTCTTACCATGCTCTTTTTCATTAGTTTCCTTAGTAGTAGCTACCTTGGTAGCACTGTCTTTCTTCTTTTGAGATGCCTTCTCATGCACTACTGCCTGCTCTGCTTCCTTCTTGTTCTACTCAACTATTTTCTATGTAGAGGAGCTATCTCCTCCTTTACTGGTTCCTGCACCAAGGTTCATGGGATCCTCCCACTCAATTGGCCATAGTGCCACAATTTCTTGCACATCGGTCTTCGTCATTGAGTATGGAAACTTGTGCCATATCTTCTTAGGGTCTCACCTCAATAAAGATAGATACATTATTGAAGTTAGCCTTAAATT
This sequence comes from Pinus taeda, assembly GCA_000404065.3. Taxonomy (NCBI): domain Eukaryota; kingdom Viridiplantae; phylum Streptophyta; class Pinopsida; order Pinales; family Pinaceae; genus Pinus; species Pinus taeda. The sequence goes on from APFE031357639.1 coordinate 109,127, forward strand.
CTATGAAGGCCTAAAACTAATCAAGCAAGGTTGGATATAACCTTAGCCTCTAACTTATGACTGCGCAAAGTTCCATCTTGACCAATATCCAGAATACTTTTGACTCCATGATCCTCTCTAGATGCTTCATTTCCCACAGTGAGGTGAAATTCACTACCTTCCATAATTATTCATCCTACTAAGGGAACTAACTATCCTTCGGTAGTCAACATACAACTAGTACAATTACTAGTAGGTGCTAGGAATGGTGAAATGCCTTGCTTTCCTCCTCTGATTTGTGACAATATTTTGAAAAATCCTTGCAGAGGTACTCTACCCAATTGTACTACACCCCCTTTGCACACTGTGTAGCCAGTGAAATTATAGGTTCCATAACCTCGTCCGCAAGACATTTTCTCATTAGCTTCCCAGCTAAAATTTAAGTGGAAAACTACACCGCTTGTTTAATAATAGAGCAGATATAGTATCTGCATGACTTATTGACGAGCTGAAATTGAGTTTTCATTCTATCCACAAGCTCCTTCTCTTTTCTCTTACTTGCCAAATCCTTGGCTAGGTCCACCCCTTTATAAGGTAACTTCATAATTCGATGGATCAACATATATGTTAAGGGGATGGGTTCACCCAACCAAAAACATCCATCATGCACCAGTATAAGAAATTAGCACACACATACCATATTTATAATTGATCTGTGAAAATGTGGTACCCACAACATATTCAACAATCTAGCCTGCTCGACGCCTTTTACCCATTTCATCGATTCTAGCCTTGTGACCTTAGTCTCTTCATAGTAAATCTTTTTCATGTATTTATTGGTGGCCAAATGTGGAAATCGTTTATGGTTAGCAAGATCTAAATCCTCCAGCTTTAACATCGGTATATGCACTAAGAACATGCCTTCAAAAACTACTTCTTCTAGTAATAACGACCTAGAGACCATGAATTTTCCCAAATCTGGGTCCTTAGTTATCTTCGCTTTCCCTTTCCACAGAGGGATACACTAGGAGCCTAATGATAGGCTCATCCCTCATCAGCACCTAGTTCCTCAACTCCATCATGGAGTTCATTTGCATTCAAATCCACGGGTTCTTCTAGCTTCTTTGCTTTTTCCTTCCTCTCTTTCTGTTGACCCTCCGCAAGGTTCTTCCTCAGTGATTGCCTTACCAGTATAGGTTTTGGTTTCTTTTCCTTCTCCTCAGAAGCAAATTTATTCAACCTAGGTGACCGCAATGCCATATGAATGGAGGGCATGGCTTCCATTGATGAAATTTTAGGGATTTCTGCTTGAGAGACAATGGCTTTAGAATTTACTAGCTCAAACATTCGTTCAAAGATAATCTTCTAGTTCCACTCAGGTAGGTTCACAAATGGCAGGATTGAAACTAAATCCTCCTAAACTTTCTGATTCATATAGAGGGAACAAGAGGGCTCATACACATTTGTCAAAAGGAAAAGTGTTCTTTGGAATATCAACATGCTAGATTCATCGATGATTTCAAATTCAAGTCCGACCATTCCGTCCATTTTCTGATTATAAATGCCTCTTTGGCAGCAAATCTCCACACATTTTCCCCATAAATGTCCCCTACCCACTTCTCCTAACTATATTTTTTCTATCTAATCATGAACAGTGACTCCAGTGACTACTTTTGGACCTGGCTCCATGGCTTTGACCCCCATGGTGCAGCTCGTCCATCACATCTTTTCCCATCATAACTTCTTCTATCGATGCCTCTTCTACCGCAGACTCTTCTATCGTACCACTTGCGTCCATAATGCAACCTTCTTACTGCATTTTACTATTCTTTGGGTAGTGTAGTTTATAGTCCTACTCTCCCTTTGACTCTGCCTAGAGCTAAGACTGTCATGCTACCATGTAGTCATTGCGCAGGGGTAAGATCCCCTGTATACAACTTTAGTGGAATTCCATTCAACTTTCCAGGGAATAATTTTCCATAGGTTGGAGGCCTTGGTGAAGCTCTTGTTTGCTTCCATGAAGGTCTATTTAGATTTATTAAAGTCAAAGTCAATTTCTTTCTCAGTAGCCTTACACACAAAACTGTCAGCCTCTGGTTGCTTTCCTCTATCCTCTCTTATGGCCATACCAATTATTGTCACTGTATTTACACGATGATCTTCCTTGCGAAGATCTTCCCTCATCATATGGATGTTCTGTGTAGGCTATTGGGTTTGCATCTTATTTTCTTGCATCTTTGCTATAAGGATCAGGTAATCCTCTATCACACGGTCAAATTGTCTACAGTATTGACATGATGGATGTGTGGGGTTTTTGTAGTCTCATCTAAATTGTCCTACTTCACCATATTTATAGTAAATAATCTGGCCACGACCACTACCATCCCCTCCTCCTCTTCCTCTTCCACGACCTTGGAATCCTTCATGGGCTACACCCACACCCTACTCTTAAGGCCGATTTTTAGCCTGCACTCAGTTGGTACGGGTAATATTCATCATTAGTTCATAACTTTTACAATGACATTAATCATGACCTATAGAATTGCGGAAGTTGCAAAAAAACTACTGGGGGATTTGTATAAAATTTTGTGGTAAATGACAATTTTCTATTGCATGTTGTCCAGTAACCTGACAAATAACACAACATGGCGCAGCCCTGTCCTCGGCCCAATAGTATTTTCTGGCTTTAGGAGGACATCTCCCTGCCCCATAATATAATTTTGATAAAATGGACAACGGTCCTTATCGTGACCATGGCCCTTTCATTTCAAGCACCAAACTTCCACACCAACTTCAGGGTATGCCTCCTTTCCCTTCTTCAGCCTTTGTAAATCCAAGTGCGGGATTCAAGCTACGAGTGAATTTGTTGTACACGAATGTTTGTATCCTGTATTGGTGAGGTTTCCAAACTCATCGCGATCTCTACAACCTCTTCTTGGATTGCTATTTTTTTCTGTGACAACGACAATCTTAAGTGTGGTAAAAGTGACATGATATACCAGCCCCGATGCTAGGAATCTGAAATAAATATACTGATCTACCTTATCAAGAAATTCAAACTCTGATCAAAATCATAGGATGACTCATTTACATTTTATCAAATTTCTTTAAGCTCAGTTACCGACTGTGCCTCTGACTTAGGCTTTCTAAACTCTTTATTCATCACCTATTAGGTTTTTGCCAACGTAGCATTGTGTTATTAGTGTAGTACTTGATGTACCATGTTAATGCTTAGTTTGTAAGGCCATGACGAGCTATGATTTCTTGATGTTATAATTTGTAATCTATTTTTTGTCCACACAACAACTACAACGAACTAGAACTGTTCGGGATCTTCGTTCCCTACCCCTTTAAAAATTGGCATCTTCATTGAGTTCACCATGTTGAATGGTGGAGGTGGAGGTGGAGTGGATGGATGAGATATTCTTGGGATACCCTACCTAATCAATTGTATTGCACTACAGGGTGTACTTAGGACTTTCCCTTCATTGTCACTCGAAGGGGATCTGACCAATGGACTATAATCAAAGCCTTATTCTTCATTCCACCTGAAGGGCTTCACTGTAACTACAAATTTTATCGATCACAAAATCAATCACAAATGCTCCGATTGTTCGATCAATGCAGTGATTGACGACATGCACGTTGTTTTTTTTTGCTACTTCCAAGGACCTCACTACTACTGGAGTCCACATTATAGGGCCGTGAAGTCTCCATGTACCCTGAATGTCTACCAATCTAGACAACCACTCATACAATTCACTAGGGAAGAAACAGAAAAAGGGTTTTGTTCTCGTCTAAGTATAGGTATCTACTCAACCATTGTTCCTTGGATAACCACATATTTCTATTATTCTAGGATGCAAATGTGTGTTCCTTTCAATCGAGCCACTTCTTAATTTATTTCTTTTTAGGGAACCACTTGTTCAACATGAAAAATTCCTTAAAGTGATCTTGGTCTCGGTAATGGAACCATATGTTGGCTTAAGGGGACCTAACCCATGTTCATACTTATTCGGACCAACCAACAAAATCCTTACTAATGGCCCTCTCGGCAACAAACTACATAGTGCAAGCTATAGTCTCACTTGAAGCCATATTAGGGGATGCTAGAACCAAGTTTCTACATCCAAAGGCCTGTGTGATGGTCTTTCTGAGGATCTTATAGCTTAGATCAACCTTCGTGTAGATCTATTCCTTTTGCCTATCGACTGCTACAACCCTATTGAAATTACCTTCAAATCTTTGCGAAGGTAAATGATTGTACTTAACATGCATAAAGGGTATAGATTCCCTACTTTCGCGCAATAAATTGCATCCCTATATCTGCCTTCGCCCAGATCTGCCCTTTTCTGAATAGTTAACAACAACAAATATATCTACTTATCATGCATAAATATTATATGTCCCACAAATTCGGGCAGTAAATACACTTTAATTCATAGAAAATAGATCATTGAGTGAAAATGCATAAACTTGAACAAAAATAAGGAACAAGGCATATATGCAATAGATTCAATCCAAAATAGTCTTTATTAGATTTATGATTTGGTTACAGACTCTTTCCACCCTGCACACTCAGCTGGAGAGGCCCGCGCACTCAACTGCGGACTTACCAAGGTATCCGCGCACTCAGTTGTAGGAGCCTTCCCCTTTTACCTAAGTACATGAAACATACTTTTCCTACCTTAGCACCTTTCCCTTACAATCATTTTCTATCAAAATTTTTTTACATAGACTCGCTATGACTCAACTATATATAGCCTTTTCATTACAAAGCCATGGCTCACAGACCATGGGTGAGTCTCAAAACCAACCTATCACCTTCCCATATAAGGGACTATGGCCCCTTTGACTCTTACTTAGCTCTGTGCTCCACTTCCACATTTCATGGAGACTTTACATTCTTTAACAATTTTTTTTTACAAAAATTGACTTAACTGACAAAAATTGAGCCTAGGGACCTTATCCCAGCAAAGGGACCTTAATGTAGAATTCAAAGGCATATCTGATATAGTGGAAGATTGTGGAAACTTTTTCAATGATACGATGGGGATTTGGACCTCACTACAGGAGTATCGAAATGTCCTAAAGATTGAAGAGGAATGCAGGCCAAGGAGAAGTGGCACGATGAGATCCCGAAAGTTGTGAAGACCCTAATGGTCTTGCAGAGGCTTGCCAGCATTACTGAAGGGAAGAACCTCTAGGTGAAAATAGATGATCTTTGAAGGAAATCACAAATATTGTAGGATAGGACTTAGCAATGCCAGGAGGAAGCCCTGCAACTTTCACAGGAAGTGGATGACAGGCTGAAGGAATTGAAGAGAAGGGAAGTGGAAATACTGAAAATGGCTATTGGTCGTACTACAAAATCTTTACGGAAGGAGGCACGCCAAGAAGAAAAAATGATGGTAGAAATGGTCGAGTGGTATAACATAGTGTATAATGGGATCACAGTAAAAATAAAGGGCACTGAAGCTAAGGGACTTAAGATGAATCATAGGTGAGTGTTGTGGGGCTATTGGGCATGGCCCAACTTGGTCCAAGTTTTTAGCAAAATACCTTGCAGAAGGAGGAGTGGACTATGTGGAGCTGGCAAAGATATATTCAATCGTGCATCCTTTTAGGGTTTTAAGGATGCGACATGGACCTTATTTTGTAATGGGTATCAGGTATTAGTCCTTGTATTGTGGATCCATGGTATGTAGACCATGGTTTTTTTAAAGATGAAATCTATTTAAGGACATGTAATACCTTAGTGAAGAGGAGGTAGAACATAATAGAAGAGATCATTCGACTATTGTATCTTTCTATCTTCTGTATTTTGGAGAAGTATCTGTAGCTGAGTGCGCAAAGAGCTTGAAGAGTTTGCAGTTGAGTGCACTGACCACCTATAACTTGGTGTGCAAGTCAGAGAAGTGCGTGTAATTAAAGATCCTTTTAGTAAAGAAGAAAGTTTTGGTGAAGTGTTGCATCTCTTTATGTGCTTATTGTCGATTGTTATGTACTTGGTTATGCATGCCTTTCACTAAACTATGCGAAGAACTGTAAGATATATTGGTATTTGTTAGAGTGAATATATTAAATTAATCATTTGCATGAAGTTCTTATCCATGAGAAGTTATAAGATCAATATAAAGTAGAAGTAAATACAGGGTTCCATTGTACGAATATCCCTTCAGCTACAAAAACCTAGTTCTACAACCTCCCATAACCTCTTCGGGTGAGATTGCAATCTGCTTGTAGGTCATTACCAAAAGGGCCAGTAGTTTAGGGTTTTCTTGGAACACAACATACTTTGAACCTAGGTCAATCCCCCTCAAAACAAAAAATGGTTTCATTGCTGGGAACATTGGCTGGGGCCATTTGTTGGTTTGAGGGGGCTTGACCCAGGTTCAGAATGTGCTACACACCAAAAAAAACCTCAACTACTTTCCCTTCCAAAAACTACCTACAAGAAGGTCACAGCCTCACCTAAAGCAGTTACGGGAGGCTGCAAAACAAGGCTTCTGCAAGTGAAGGGATGTACATAGTGGCACCGTGTATTCACTTCTACTTTATAATTATCTTATAAATTCACATTCATAAGAACTTCGCGCAGAGGATTAATTTAATAGGTTCACATTAAACCCATAAACTCTAACAAATAATAGTATATCTTATAGTTCTTCACATAATTCAGTGAAAAGCGTGCACAACTAGATATGTAACAATAGATAATAAATACATAAACATATGCAACACTTTTCTAAAAATTTCTTATCTACTAAAAGGATATTGAATTACATGCACTTCTCTAACTGCTCACCGAATTGAATGTGGTCATTGCACTCAACTATAGAATGTTCAAGGTCGCTATGCACTTAGTTGCAGAGCCTTCTCCAAAATACAAAAGATAGAATGATACAACAATAGAATGATCTCTTCTATTATGTTCTACCTACTCTTTGCTAAGGTATTACAAATATTTAAATAAATTTCATATTTACAACAACCATGGTCCACATACCATGGATCCATAGGAAAGGACTACTACCTAATACACATTACAAAATAAGGGCTTTGTCACATCCCCAAAGCCCTAAAAGATTGTGTGATTAAATATATCTTTGCCATCTCTGCATGGTCCACTACTTCTACGGGGTCTTTCACCCAAAACTTGGACCAAGTTGGGCCATGCCCAACACCTCTTTAGCATCACACCTTTTCATCCCATTCTACACATAAACACCTTTCCAACCACAGAAGAAGCGTGTCAATTAGAGTCTGTATGTAAACATTATGTCACCCAGAAGTTTACCTTCCTGTTTTCACACCTATAGTTTGGGAGGATGCCATGTCATCCCCCATTATTCATGGAAATGGGACTACCCATGTGTTTGTGGTGTAAAATACTCTAGAAGAGTCTATTTTGTAACTCTAGGTAAGAGTTGGTGTAGTCAAACTTGACCACTAGTAGGCTATTAGGTTGTGTTATAACAGGTCCATTGGGAGGAATAGGAATTCCATTATTTGTAGAGAATTTTGTTCTATAGATGAGGAAAGATAACTATGATAGATAGGAGGTAGAGCACATAGAAGGGATCTATGCATTGTAGCATCCCATGGGTCATATGCATTATTTCTTTGAACACACAACCAAATTTATAGTTAGAGAAAGAGAGTGAAGTGGCCTCACCTTCCAATTGGGTTTTCTCTGGAATGCATTTCCCATAGAGCATATCTTGTGTCTTGTGTGTGTGTATGATTATTTTTTCATTCTCTAATTTTCTGTATAATTTCCATTCACATGCATGGACTAATTACAGTTAAATCCACACATATTAAAGCTTAATAAACTATAATAGTGTATAATTTTCAATGTTTTAATATAATATTATTAGATCTCTTATGATGAATTGTCCAATGGAATATCCACGGTAGTTTATGGATCATTTGGTATCATAGAAAGTTTCTTTGGGTATTTTTCGATATTTGCAGGGGATCTAGGTTGGAGGGGTAAAAAATCATAAAACCCTAATCATGGCTCACACATCTGTAAACAAACCTCGTGATCTTACAGAGGTGAGGTTTTCCTAGATCCAACAACAAGTCCCAGATATAAACTGCAATGTAAACCTCTTCAGTGTGGCCCTAAGAAATACGTTAGGGATATTTGGAGAATATAGGGGTTCGAATGTAGAGGAAACATCAAAAGGGGCATTAGGAGATTAGGATGACACGAAGAACTGGCAAAAGGAAGAACCCAGAAAAGATCAACCCAACTCGAGTGTTGTGAATCATTCCCTGTTTAATATGGAAAAAAAAATTGATATCAAGCCGCAACATGTCGATATCAATGCTCTAAAGCTAAAGCATTGTTTGCAACAACTGTAAGTTTATTTCAACATCCATGAGGTCAAGGAAGGAAAAAAGATATCATTCACACAGCTAAAATTAGAGGTCTGTGCACTGACTTGGTGGTAGAGCCACACAGAAACCCTGAGGTTGGAGGGAGAACCTCCAGTGACTAAGTGGGAGGATTTAAAAACCCTCATTAAGTTACATTTTTATCCCATTGGGTATGTGGAGGACTAGTGGCATTACTTCAGGCAAAATCCCGGCCAAAGTGTGCAAGAGTACACCAGAGAATTTAGAAAGATGGCTATAATGATGGGTATCTCTCCAAAGAACCTAGATGTACTCTTGAAGTATTTTGGGGGATCTGCACTGCCATCTGTGTGAGCAAGATATGTTGTTCAAGCACAAATCAGTGGACAAGGCTTGTGTATAGGCACAATACCTGGAGAACATAGGTCTTAAAAGAGCAGAATCAAGTGGATCGAACCAGAAGGAGAAAGTAGAAGCCTATAAAGAGGGGAAGAAGAAGAAAAAATGGGGAAATATAAAAGATGAGAACCACAATAGACTATGAAAATATCCTAGCAACCACTACAACATTGACGATGATACAGAGGAAAAGTGTTGGAAGTTTCATCTAGAGCTAAACCTGAAGAACGATAAGAAATATAATAAGAAGAATAATGTCATGGCCACTAATTCAAGAAACCAAGTTGAAAGTAACTTGGCCATGGATGAGAATATCATCTACACATCAATGCATAAGGAGGTGAATTTGAGTAGCCTTCAACAACAAGAAGAGAAAGAAATGACCAAACTCTTCCATAAAAGATACAGGTCAAGAAGAAAACTATTGATGCTCTGTTTGACGCAACATTGCAGGTGAATCTAATTGTAGAAGAGCTAGTCAAGAAGTTGGGACTGGAAGTTCATGATCATCCAAACCCATATACAATATGATGGACAAATAAGGGTGCAAAGCTAAAGGTAACAAAATAGTGCAAAATTAGATTTTCTATCAGTGTTGATTATGTTGATGAAGTATATCTAGATGTGGTTCCCCTTGATGTATGTGGAGTCATGTTTGGGAGTCCATACATGTTCATGCACTATGAAATATTCAGGAGGCAAGCTAGCCAGTATGAACTCCTCAAGGATGAAAAATCATTCATCATCAATGCACAAAAAGACAAGTCAAAAATTACACTTGTGACTGCCAACCAAGCCAAGAAATTGATTAGTTCCACCAAGAAGTATGTTTTATTATTTTTAATAAAGAGTGAATCTTAAGAGGAGTCAATAAGAGGCAAGGCATCCCTGGAGTGGTGTACTAAGAGACAAAACCAAAAATTGGAGGATTTGTTACAGGCATACAAGAATGTGTTTTGAGAGCCTAATGGGTTACCACCTAAGAGAGAAGTTGAGCATGAGATCCAACTTTTACAAGACTCCCCATTACCAAATACTGGGCTATACATGATGTTTGTTATAGAAGTAGTTGCTAGAATAGGGTGTCATTTAACCGAGGAAATCACTATGTGGGTCACCCATCAACATTGTGCCAAAGAAGGATGGGACTTAGTGGATTTGTATAGATTACGGGGCATTGAATAAAATCACACTCAAGAACAAATACCCCTTTCCTAGGATAGATTATCTACTAGATCAATTGCAGCAAGCAAAGTATTTCACCAAGATGGACTTGAAGTTTGGATATCACTAGGTTCAAGTCAAAGAATAAGGTACATGGAAGATCACCTTCAAAACTGGGCAAGGTTTGTATGAGTGGTTAGTTATGCAATTTGGCCTATTTATTGCACCAGCTACATTTATGAGATTAATGAATGATATACTATGCCCTTTCATAGATTAGATTCTTATTGTCTATGTGGATGATATAATAGTATATAGTGCTACTTGGGAGGATGATATTTGACATGTGACACAGGTGATGGAAACATTGAAGAAGCACCAATTGCTAGCAAAATATCAAGAAGTGCGAGTTTGCACAACATTCTTTAGTGTATATCAAGTATAAGATCGATGGAGGAGAGTTGAAGATAGATTCTTCCAAGATGGAGGACATCATGAAATTCCTGGTGCCTACTAATGTTTCTAATGTCATGAGTTTCATAAGGGCAACACAGTACCTGAGAAAATTCATAGCCTCATTTTTAGCGGTAGCAATTGATGAGCCTCAATATGCAACAATGATGCTGCAATTGTTAGGGCTACCAACTTTACTTTATCAACCTAGGGTTTCATACAAACTTGGAAGTGATAGCTCTATATACACAAAATATGAAACATTCTACTCATGTCACTTCTCAACTAGGGCACTAGACCACCAAGGTTCCAGACTAGTCTTCTATTGACTAGAAGCAGTCTAACTACTGAAAATGAATGTATAGCTAGTTATAATGTAGGAAAGTAAATTCTTTCCTATTTAGGAAATGAAAGTTACTGAATGGTAAATGCTATGCAATGCCATAAATGATCTAGCTAGGAAATGACGCAAATTACTTGCAAAAAAGAACTATGCTAACCTTGCAATTTATCCTCTAGCTATTAGAATTGTTTGGAAATATAAAGTTTCTCTATCATTATAGGACTCATACATACATTCACTAACTATCTCATTTTGCATTTGTAGAAAAAAGGAATATTTTATTTGCTAAATTTAGAAACATAAATCTTATGCTATTATGCCTGCTCTTGTAGAGGGTGAAGGTATGGGAGAGATGATCTCACATGGCACTGATAGGTATGGAATCCAAGGTGATGACCTAAATTTCTCTTATACTACCATATTTCGACAAATTAGGGTCAAACAGGCCACTACAAGAGACCCTTTAGCTGCTACAGGATGTCCTTATCTGCTACAAGATGTGACGGTTGCCTATAGAAAGTTACTTGAAGGGCTTAGAGATGTAAGAAAAGTGAGATGAGGTGATGCAAAGATGTATGATGGTGATAGAAGGTGTAGGGAAGGTGCCAATTACTCCATACTAAGCCCAACACTCCAAGGATGTTGGATTTTCCTAAGGTGGCTTGCTCACGGTGGCTGCAAAATGGAGGTTCAAACTATGGGATGGTATGCCTTGGCAGAAGGTGGAGAGGGCCAAGGTGAAGCTGGTTGGATGAGGTCCTCTCTGTAGATTAAAAATCCCTACAAAAAAATTTATTTTTATTTTCATTTATGCATCACTATATGTCAACATGGAAATGATGAACTGAATTTGAGAAATTTTATCTATTTATTGTTAAGGACTAGATCTATGAAGTGGAATGCCTTTTAATATACAACGAACTTAAGGAAATAAGATAATCAGTGATCTAGCTAAGAATTAACCCTAAGCTATGCAATGACCAAAATACAAACTCTATTTTTGGGGTTGTGAGAGTTGGGTCTTCTAATCATGATCCAATGAGGGAGATGACATAAAGGCCACCGTCACAAGATTTTCTGAAGTAATTTCCTTCACTTCTAACCACTTATCTACCTCTTCAAACTAATGGAAACTAGGTTAAGAAATAATTCAAATACTTCTTAAGATAAACAAAACATAAATAAAAATCAACAACTAACTATCATTTTAATCTAAGAATACAAATACAAAAAGAGGAACGTTTTCTACTAGATTTGGGCCCTAACCCAAGAGCTTCCTCCCTTTGAGTCAAATCAGTGTTGGATCAATGTACAATTTCTCATTATCATCAAAATGTCAAATATAAGATAACAATAATAGCCACAATGTTTTGGCTCAAAATGACCTCTTGGCTAGAACAAAAAATCAAATCCTAATGAGTTCCTTGACCCTCTTATTTATACAAAACTGGAGCTCCCAAAAGCTCCCTAAAAAGTAGGGAGATTTGACTCCCTAACTTGAGAATGACTATTTCTTAATTATCACTATCTTGGTTTCCAATAGCCTCGACTTGCTTGGCTTCTAGTAACTCTGAGTTGATGAGATATGGTGGAGGAATCTTCGAATATCTCTTTGTTTCCCACTTCGTCTTCCTGCACTTAATTCAAACCAAAAATTCTCCAATTCCTTCATTTAATACATATTAGGCCACATGACATAGTAACTCACGTTCACCCTTCTCACTAAGAAAAATATAGCAAAATATGTAAATAAATGTGAGAAAAGTCATTTTTAATAATCTAGAGAGTGGAATTGTGACCCATATAGTTTACATATTAATGTGCCTCATCATCAGCCCTACCAAAAGTGTTTCTCATCTTGTGAGTAACTTAGTCTATCCATATCTTTCATAGCTCTTATGGCCTCTGTGACATCCCTGGCCTCTGTTGATGGAGTTTCAAATTGAGGATAGAACCCTACATTTTTCTCTATCTCTTCCCACTACTTTCTTTCCTCTTCTTCCTTCCTACCTTGCATAAAACCCAACAACAAAGGTGGACTGAGATTTACTCCAATCCAATTGATCTTCAACCTTTGCATGTCCTTCTTATATTCACTTTCCCTTTCCATTGCATTTCTCAATCTATCAGGAGAGCATTACTCCCTAATCTAGAGTCTCCCTAATCCGAAGTCTGTATGGCAAGTTATTCCATCTTATTTGGAATGTTTTTTGGCTCTCATTCCCCAATCACCTTAAAGTGTTGTCAAAATGGAAGATGGCCTTTTCTTGGCTAGCTAGGTAAATTGGTGCAAGTTGAGAATCATTGGAAATGATGATCTGGATACTGTTAGGCCCCTATACTACTAGTGTAACCCCTTATTTTTATTAGTACAACCCCCTTATTATATTGTTGTACCCACGTAGTCCCCATATTGTTACTATTGTGCCCCATAGAAGTCCACTATTGTTATTATTGTGCCCTTACATTATTATTGTTATGTTAGTTCTGATTATATTATGACTCCTTAGACTCCTATATATAGAAAGGAGGTATTGTTATTTGTATCATCCAAGAATTGTTCATTTGTGTAAAGGAGGTTGTTCTCTCGAAGAGGCTGGATTTTAAGGCATTCAACTATCTTTTTGTGAGCTTGTTTCATAACATTTGGTATCAGAGATTTGGATCATAGATAATTTTAGGGGCAAATGTTCGCCCATTGGCGAAATTAAGGGGTTTTAAATTTTTAGTGGGCGAATATTTTGTATCATAGTACATTTTTACAAATCACCTCAAATAGCCCACCTTTTATTAAGGGAGAGGGTAAAAAAGGTAAATTTAGCCCTTGAAATTAGGAGTTAGAACCTTCCATTCGCCCATTTTCAAGAATAGGTTTTATTAAGTGAAT